>QNGE01003269.1:70739-88714 GCA_008508345.1 Paragonimus westermani | reverse complement strand
CATTCAGCCGACCAGTTCCATTTAGCTTCTTTCTGTAGCATCCGGTTTAGCGGGACCCAAACATCATGTAAACTTGGCAGGAATGAGCTGTGGTAGCTGATGAGTCCAAGGAAAGACTGAAGCGTTGCGACATCCTTAGGAGCTGGCATCTGTTGAATGGCTCGACTGTTTTCTGCGTCAGGATGGCGATGGGTAGAACCGAAGACTAAACCCAGGTACTTCATCGACGGTAGGAAGAACTGGCACGTTTCGGACTTCAGTCGAAACTCGTAGTGCTGGATGCGCTGAAGCACATCCACGATGCGACTGTGGAGTTCTTCATTTGAGCGACCCTTCAGGATAGTACCACCCAGGTATGCGGCTGTACCCGGTAGACCCATGATCATGGCGTCGATAATCTGCTGGAAGATGGCGGGTGCCGCCTTCACGCCGAACGGGATCCTGGTGTATTGGAAGAGATCTCTGTGGGTGTTGATTGTGACTAGTTCACAGGATTCCAGTGCGACCTCGATTTGGAAATATGCTTTCACCAAGTCCAGTTTGTCGAAGCATGTGCCGCCATTGAGCACTGTGAACAGATCCTCGGGAACGGTAAGCGGATGGCAGTTCTCTTCTAAGCTCGCATTGAGCCCAGTGGAGAAATCTGCACAGATCCGGATGGACCCGTTGGACGACAAAAATCGGTGCGGCCCATGTGGAGTATGCGACTGGGTTCAGAACACCAAGCTGTTCCAAACGTTGCAGTTCCTGANTCTGCACAGATCCGGATGGACCCATTGGACTTCTTCACCACGACAATCGGTGCGGCCCATGCAGAGTATGCGACCGGATTCAGAACACCAAGTTGTTCCAAACGTTGCAGTTCCTGATCGACCAGAGGAAGGGCTGCATATGGTACCGGCCGTTTGGGTCGGAAGACCGGTTGGCTTCCCTGACGAAGGTGCAATGTAGCCTGAGCGCGGGTGCACTGACCAAGACCATTTTGGAATACCGGAGCGAACTGGTGAAGGATGTGGTCGGACAGATCGCCATGCGTGTCAACGGACCGCAAATGGTTACAGATTGACCGGATGGGAAGATCCAGGAGGCCAAGTTGTTCGCTCCAGTCAAGACCCAAGAGATTCAGGTCAGAGTCGGAAACGTAATACGTCCCGTTGATCGATTGACCAAACCAGCGTATGTGACAAAATCGTCATTGTCACGTTTGACCAGTTGGAGACATTGAAATCTAGCGTTGAGTAGAGAACAGTTATCCCCGAACATCTTCTTAAGTTTTTCCACAGTGTCCGCGAAGCTCAGCGTTCGCGGCTCGGCAGGGAGAATGTAGTTCGAATAACGGACGTGCTCCGCCGGACCAAGTTTCCGGAGAAGCAGGCGCACCTTGGTCTCGTCGTCTCGATTGTGAAAAAGTCTTCGTACGGCTTGTACCACGACTCGAATGATGCACCGGCATCAGGACCATACAGGAACTCGTGGATATTCCTGGCCATGTGATCCACGAGCGGCGGATCAACAGAAGGCGTAGATGACCCCATTGTGGCAAACCGTGTAGTGATTAGCTCCATCACCCGTATTTGCGCCTGCATCATTTGCTTCAATTCTGGATCAGAGGACATGATGAGGTGATGAATCCGAAAACCTCCGTCGCCAAAACTGTTATGAGCGGCGTGGGTTGACAATTGATGCAAAATCACGTTCACGATAACCCGGCTTAGCTACGACGGTTGCACTAACGGTCTGCGTTATCACGGACTATACGACGACGTGCGAACTACCGCAAATGAAGAAGACAGGAAGACAGGGAACCTTCAGCCAAGAGTATATTTGATCTCAACCAAACGTGTTCAACATACACTGAAAAACCCCACCGTATTTATATTGTTCAAGCGGAGGCTCATACAGTACGGAGGCTCATACAGTGATGGAGAAGAAGAAACAACATTTTTGGGTTAATTGTGGCATTATCCCAACAGTCAACGCCTAAAATGGGCGTTGAATCCCGATCGACCACAAAAAATCGATTATATGAATCTTTCCGTTCTTCGGATTCGTGACCGGCAGTGTCGCAACTCCGTTAACGTTTGTCGCTGCACCATTCCACATTTTCAGCTGTGCATTTGATTCGCGTATGTTGGTCTCCTTGATGCAGCCTGATGGTATGATAATGACTGATGCACCGGAGTCTAGCTGGCATCTCCTTCTTGTATCTTCTATGAGCAGTTCTGCGTAGATTCCTTCCTGTCCTCCTGATCCGTTGAGCCGATTTATCACTTCGTTATCATCTTCGTCGATCCGACTGACCGTAGGCGATTTACACTGTCTGGCGAAATGGTTCCTTTTCCGGCACGTCATGCGCGTCTTCCCAAATGCTGAACACTTCTTTCTGATGAAGATGTCTGCCACCACAGAACTGGCACAATATTATCAAGAATCGTTCTTTGTCTCTGTCCATAGCGTTTAATATCAGGCGTGGTCTGCATTGAAAGATGTCTTCCGTTGTTCTGTTGCCTCCTCGCTACTGCAGATGTCGATGCACTGAGCTGGCGTCAACTTTGGGATGTTCAACAGTCTCTCCATAATATCGGAATTCAGAATACCGATGATCATTCTGTCTCGGATGAGAATCTCTCCTATGCACTTGCAGAAATTGCATGATCTTGCCAATTCCTTTGAAACGTCAACATACTGATTTATCGTCTTTCCGGCCTGTCGATTCCTCTCAAAATACTAAAAGCGTTCAAACGTTTTGTTTGTTTGTCCCAAACATATTTCCTACATTTTTCGAGTAATCACGCTCGGTCCCTTGTTGTCCCCTCCGTCCTTGAAGGTTAAATTTCCCTGATTTCGTCTTTCCCCATCTTCGACTGTACGTCGAAAGATAGCCAGCTGCTATTCTTTACTGATCTCTGTAAGATTGGCCAACAAGCGTCTTTATACTCTTCTTTCCATAGACACCAGTTTTCCGCAAGTCTGTTCGTGCTGTTCACATACAGCGGTTCGGGCGGAACGATCGTCAATGGGTTCGTCGTGGTGTTCCTTTTGTCAACTGCAGTTCTCTTCCCTTCTGACACCATGTTGAAAATCACCACCTTCCGGAACGAAAGCAAAAGCCAGTCTTCGCGGCACAAAGCAAATCTCAATTTATTGTGTTTCTATTGGTTATTTTATAGACTAGACGCATCGGTAAAATGAAGAATTACAATTGGTGCGGACGCTTTCGTTTTCTCATTGGTCGGCTCGACTCCGCTTGTAGCTCGTTTGTTTTAACACGTGACGCACTTAAACAACTTGTCTTACTCCGGTGTTCGTTATAACAAAATCCGATGCTGGAACAGCGTGCCATGTTGATTGGTCCCCGCGCTGACATGTCAGTCTGTTCGCATATTCGACACTGATTGGCCGTAGCCTTCTGCGAATCGATGGTTGACTTCGTATCGATGCGTTTGTCCCAATCCAATCCCTTTGCACTATCGACTTCAAGAGCTTCACAGGACTCACTGCATTGGTTTGATTATTCTTGCCTAATGCAGTTCATTCCCTTGAGAAGTTTGAACAAAACCGTCAGAGCATAAAAACTGGTAGATGCAGGCATTTCATATTGACTCTTCAATACCATATTCACAATAACATGAAACGGCTTTTTATATTGAACATTTAGGGAGTGGGTGGGATGAATGGTCGATCGATGGGTTAGGAAAGACCAGTGAGTCCAAGGCAGGGTCAGGCTCACGAACAATTGTTTCTGAATATACACGGCGGGCTGCAGTCGATAGACTGCGACAGCCTCAACAAACTGCAAGAATCTTGGGCTGGGATGGCGTAACAAGATTCTGAGTGCGCAAGCCGGTTCGATGGCGTGATCAGCGGTCAGAACTTGTCTTGCGACTGCGGACACTGGTTGCTTGCGTGTTTCAACAACCTTGCCGTTCTTCGATAAGACAGATTTCTGCACCCATTTATGCAAATGTTTCATCATTTTGTAGATCAAACACCTCTCGCTTCTGCCTATGTAACTTTCTTTGCAGTTATATGTAAATTGATAGATACATTGTGAGATGGCACCAACAGACTGGTCTTTGATTGAAGGAGCAGGCGGTTTATGGATTCGACTAGTACACGAAGTTCGGCTGCATTGAGTGTCCGTTTAATCAAATTCCTTAGTCTGTGTTGTTTCATGCATACTGTAACCACCTTTAAAAGGCAATTCTATTTTAAACCTCTTCTTTTTCCCAGTGACCACCTGTTGGGATGGCTGTTTCGGTCTACTTTATCTTTCTATGAAACGTTTTTGATACTTATTTGATTGTAGTACAGACGTGATCAACTCTAGTTCCTCCACTGGACTGTCCTGTGTGCAGATTCGTCTTTTGCGCGTGAATAGTGTATTCACTAGTGCGCGTTTTTGATGGACCGGTGTGAAACTACTGAAGTTCAGATATTGACCGGACCACGTGTATTTCCTATAGGCAGCTCTTTCAATAGCGCCATCCTTCCGCCGACTAATGGGTATGTCTAGAAACGGCAAACAGTTGTCGGTCAGTAATCCACACGTTACTTTCAGGTTGGAATGACAAATATTTAAGCGCTGCACTCGGATATCTATTGCTTGTTTGGGCCGACTGAATACTAGTGTATCATTGACGTAGCGTTTGTAGTATGACAGACTCGCAGTGTCTGTGGCTAACTGCTCGACCCTTAACATGAAAAAGTCTGCTAAGATGGGCCCCAGTGGACCTCTCGTTTTTTCAATCTTTCTTTATTAGCCTTTGCACAAGTGGTGTTTATTCATTTCGTGCATCCTGGCTACGAGCAGTATCAAGGGGCGTGCTGTCATCTTGTCGGGCAAACACAATTGACCTTATGTGTTTGGGCTTCATGCCGTTTACGTCTCCTCAAATCCTTGGTTCTTTGATTCGCATTGGTCCGTAGATTTTGACTAGCTCGATGTGTTTGTTTATTGAACCGGTTGATGCGTACCAAGCTTCGAGAAATTCTCTTGCATGTTTGCTATTTGCTTGAGTAAGGATTTCTGCGGTGTCCAGGTTGAAGGCGTGTCCAGTTTCATCCTCGTCGGCGGAGATCACACATCGAGCTAGTCAAAATCTACGGACCAATGCGAATCAAGGATTTGAGGAGACGTAAACGCCATCGAGCCCAAATACCGGTAAACCCAAACAGAGCAACTTGAACCGACATGACAAAATCAACCAATGGTGGGTCGGACCAGAGGCCAAACACGACGGAAAGCGACCAACCAAAATCCAGGCTAGTAGGTCAACTCACTCTTCTATATAAGAGCAGACATCGATCAATGTTCACATTCAAAATATACGCTGAAACACTTACGCACTGATGATGTCACCTCGCCTGGTGATGAAACGTTTGCAACCTAAATGCCAAGCTCGGCGAACATAGCAATACCAAAACCATCAACCCGAGCTACAAACAACACCACCACTATTCCCAACCATCAGAAACCTACATGGGCGCACAGCGCTAAAAACAGTTCGTTGCTGGGAGACCTTTGCATGCACAGGGGCTTCCACACGTGAACAGCTATTCTTCTTGCATGAATGCCTGCGTCAAAACATTCTCCCACCAAGTATCAACTACAGACCAGCGCTCAATCATCCACAGGCTTGGGAGATAGACAGACAAAACGGGAGACGGGGTCAGGCCAAACACGACAAAAAGCGACCAACCAGAATTCAGACCAGTAGGTCAACCCACTCTGCTATATAAGAGCAGGCATCGATCCAACTTCACCAAACGCCACATTCGAAATTATACGCCGAAACACTCACGCACTGATGATGTCACTTCGTTTGTTGATTAAACGTTTGCAACCTAAATGCCAAGCTCGGCGAACATATCACTACCAAAACCATCAACCTGAGCTACGAACAACACCACCACTGTTCCCAACCATCAGAAACAGAGTGCAACGGTTATGGAAACGACCCTATTTGGCCACTTAATCGCGAAATAGCCTAAACAACCGGACATTGGTTCAACTTGCAGATGGCCATATTTGGCAACTAATTCATGCTGTATATTTACATGCGCTTCGTTCAATTGTCTAACTTGAAGTAGGTATCACAGTGTGTTTCTCCACAATCGTGTTCTTCCTGACTCTTCGCCAGTAGACTGGCTGATGCGGCACAGCAGGGATCCGGGTATAGCATCCAAGCCGGGATAGAATGTTTGGCAGTGCAAAGGTGCGTTGCATCACCTTAAAGAGTGTTTCAGTTCATGAAATCGAAGCTAGTGATCCGTGAACATTTGGCCTGCTGGTATGAACGTATTTCTTACGACCTCTTTATTTAACTACAAAATATTAACGTGAATGACCAAAGTAAGCCCTAACCTTGATGTTCCATATTTTATTAGCCAAAGCAGCAGAGACGTATGGGACAAGATTAAACCTAGAGATCAAAGCCCATCTTTAATTTAGTGAGAATTCAATGTGAGAAATTATGCGGAAGCAATCTTCTCTACCATCTGATAACTATTAATCTAAGAAAAAATGTTATTGTTGGAATTCTGTTTAGCCAAGGTATTTTTGAGTCATTTGAATAGACGAAAAACAAAATACAATGTTCCGTCTCGTTCGGCTTCACTTATACGTACACAGTTGTTAGTAAACAAAGTAATTTCATGACAGTTGTTTGGATGGCAGCATTCATTCGCGATGGAAATGAAGTGTTGTTTCCCCGTTGGAGCTGAAAACTTCATCTCTGAAAACCGATTGTCATGGTTTCTGCGTTGGTGAGCAAATTTGTTGGTTGCACACGCGGTATTCTATAGTCCCCCGTGACCCACCTAGAGTTTTCTCCCCCGTACATACATTTATGTACATAGCGATGCGTTACCCATATGACTGATCTCTAAATCCATTGCGTGCATCTTGCGGACGCAATTTTGATTCCGGCAAGCAATCAGCAATAAGGACGAAATTCATGTATTGACTTCCTACAGAAGATAGTTTGCTTAAAGGCTAATCCAAAAGGTGTGCAATATATGGTGTTTAAGTTATAGTTCGGTCGTTGTTCACGGTTTGGATCATGTGCCACGAGCTTTAGTGTTAGAAAGGCATCAGAAGAATAGAAGAATAGAACAAGCGCTTAAAATCCGGTTTTTCAACCTGCTTTCAAGTTTCATTTAGGTTAGCGTACGCAAATAGTCTTACTGTCGTGACCGCAATGGGCACTTGACACGAGAAGTCGCCCATTATACGACACCCATCACAAGATGTGTGAACTTAGTGAACAACGGACACAAACACTGGTTTGCGTGGCTGCTGTTTATTCATATCTCTGTGAATAGTATAGCGGCATTCTCTGTGGTGACACATAACACAGTGTATATAGACGTTTTCAACACCCGCTTCGGTTCCTTCTTCTTCTTGATGCTGAGACCTGCATTTCAGTTCTCCCATGTACGAGTCGTGCTAAACTACTCACAAGCGAAGGTGCGTGTTATGCAACAATACTTGAGTTTTAATTTTCCTCAACTACACATGCATGCGGATTACTGCTTACTTTTTGTATTTTCTATCTGCAGCACACGGATACAACTGCCTACAAACTATGATCCATTAGCGCTAATCAACTCATACGAAGGACTGTGCCGCTTTTTTGCTTCTGAGACTCCTAAACCTGTTCAATTAGATCTCTCGATTGGAGTGAGTTTCGGCCATTTCTTCCGGATTCCGTTGAATTCAGTAGTCAACCATATAAAATTGTCATTCGACAACAACAATAGAAGCTCCCCGAGACAAAGTTCGGCTGATGGACTGCACAGCGTTGTGTGATTGGCGAGGTTCTTCTAAGCCTGTAGCCTCACGTTTTTACACTGACGACCAAATCCGCGTGTTAAAATCTTTATACTTTCATCAAGGTAGTACATGAATGTTTCGTTGCTTCTGCTTATGAGAATACATAAGCGTTCGGCGACGACTGAACTGGCTGTTCAATTTCCCTTGTTTTGAATCTAGTGTAACCTTAAGCTTCGTCAGTTCAGTGTTTTTGGATTATAATCCTTGTGAATCTTAATGTGTACTGCTCCTCCTCTCTTCTGTGGTATTAATGATAAAATCACTGCTTTTTTATTCAGTCGTCGAAAACTTCACCCGTGGTCTCCATGAAAGCCTTGTTTGATCGGGACGTGGAAGCCATTGCTTGTTTCACTGTTGAACTTTATACATATTCTGTAGTAAACTATAACGAAGCTGACCAGTGGAATCACGCGAAACGTGTCAAATTGGCTCGATACAACGCTCGGCTCTACTGGGATCGCATTCCGTAGTACGTTCAAGTTACTAGCTAACTGAACATTGGTATACTGTGCGTGTAACCAGTATAAGGGTGTACTACTGTTTTCCAAAACATGTTTAAGTTGATATCAGAAGCTACGTACAACCGAACATTACCTATTTCTACTTATTCTACTTGTCGAATTTATCAAAAGTGTACATGTTAGAGGAAGAAAACACAGCATACGTACACCTGAGTTTTTGCTACGAGGATCGGTATAAAGTAAGGTGCCTTAACTAAAGTGAATGGAGGTAGCCAGTAGCTCTAACTGTATGCGTAAAAGGAGGACGATTTTGATTAAAAACTGATTGCTATCCGAGTCCTGTCAAGCATATCACATGAACATCTAAGTGTGTAACAAATAACCAGTCGCCCAGCTTCACTGGTGAATAGTTGTAAGGAACCTAAATCTACCGGGGTTTTTCCAGTGGCTAAGCTATTCAAGGTGTCTGTTTGATGTTCCGGACGTACGCATAAGATATCTGACTGAATTCACCAACTGATAGTGATTTGGAAAGGTTCACGTAGGATGTTTCACACGGACGCCAACCGGGTGTTTCTTTCTAGCCAGGCGGCACATTCGATGCTGCAGATACAGCAAGCTACCTCTGAGGTGTCGGTTTATATTAAAATAAGAACACCTCAGAGTGGGTAGTGGCGTTTGTAGTGTGTCATGTGCAGAAGTTAGTTTATTTTTACCACGCCAATGAATCAAAATTTGCTGAGCTTAAACGGCCTGTCCGGATATGACCTCGAACCAGGTATACTAGTCCGCCTTGTTGCCCCTCGTTGGACGTTCTCAGTAAATTTTTTCGGTTCAGCGTATCAGTGAGTTGCATGTATAGGAAAGCCTTCTCAATTTACTCTCCCAGTCGATTAGGCAACTAAACTACGGTGTTAGGTTTGTTGTCTGTTATAGTACAGGTTAGATAAAGGCGATCGGTTGAATCAGAGGTTCTTTCCACGCCTAGTAATACCCGAATTGTTTCATTCGAGATGTTGCTCGGTCTGGAGTCGTCAGCGAAGATGCTTCCTCATTTCATTTGGATGTGTTAAACGCGTGCATACTCTCACTAACCTAATGATGTAAATCGTCCAGATATCTCAGCAACTTCTCATTATTTATGTTATCGGTGGTGGGGAGTAACAATGAGGCTTTGATAAGTTTAGGAATTTTTGGCACGAATGTTATGAAAATTAGTGGTCCTGAGATGATTTCTTAGTCACACTAAAGGGTTTGGTAGTTTCTTAATCACAAACGCAGTGGTCTATTCACTTTTTGTATTAACTTCACTTGTCTTTTGTGAGACTGTACTTCGTAGACTTCGTGTTACGCATTACTTGTTGACCATTTAGCGGTCGATCCTGTTGTGTGTTGGGGTCGATTTTGTATGCTCCAGCCCTCATGTTTTTTTTCTAGCCACTTCTCTCTTGTTGGCATCTCCGTGCGCTAGGCGTCGCCACATCTCATATCACTACTTGTCAACCGCAAAGTTTTATTCACATCTCCAGAGACTATGGTTGGCCACCGTAATTTGTCAAACAGTTTGCACATTTATTCCTATTAGTACGTTTTGATGGATTGGTTCAGTGGTGCGACCTAGATGTAGTCGTTTTTAGAGTACTCATCAACTAATAAACAATCGTTCGAAAGGCCACAACGGATTCTTCTGTAACTTTTGTCATCTCATCACTCACTCATGTCTCTCATTTGATTCCCTTCCTACTTTCATTATCAGCTGCCTTCACCAGGGACTTCGACTGGTTCTCCAGCCATTCGTCGACGAAACGCAAAATTTACTCTCCAGTGCTCGTTTTCTACCTTCTACTTCTCAGCTACTGAATATCTTATTCGAGTTCCCATCGTACTTGTTTGACCTCCATATGGTAATCCAGTGGGTGAGTCATTAGAAATCCCTTATTTCACGATATACATTGTTCCCATCTCTATTTTGGTGTAAGTAGAACAGCTGAGTAACTCTTCGGTTTATAGTCAAATACTTTTTCATGCACGTTTTTACTGGCCTGCCGATTTTTTCGTTGGCGCAGAGGCACAGGTTTCAAACTTTGATAAAGTACAACTTATATTTGTTACACCGGTTGCAATTCATGAACTTTTTACTTCTACTTCTTCCGCTTGGGGATTTATTTGTACCGGTCCGATGGAATGCTTGTAGCTTGTGTGAGAACAGAAAGTGAACTATATTAGAGAGAGCCTAACTGAGAATAATCACGTGAACGTTAACTTTCCGCGGACGTTACTTACGGAATGTTTTAAATTTACTGATGTTACTGTTAAGAAGTTTCTGTCTGATTTTTGCGCACAAATCTTGACTTCTCATGTTACATGAGCTCGATTTCATCTTATTCATAGCTCTGTTTTGCTCTCGATCCGGGTGTTTATCAAAGTTCTTGTGCGGGTCGTCTTTTTCCACCTCCACAATAAATGATAAAGGACATCGCAACTAATGAACTTGACTTTGTGGCTTGAATATGATGCCTCGTTTTGCTTTCACTGAAGGTTGTAGTAACCAACCGCACAGCTTTTCCGATGATTAGTGCCCATATGATGAGGCTGTCATGAAGTTGCTCACTCGTTTAAAACTAAAACTCACAGTGGTGGTGATGTAGCGTTGTTTTTGTCCTTTTCTTCAGACTCGAACAGCAAAGTAGTCAGGCTGCATGGCCCACAGGAGCCTTGCGTAAGCCAAGTTCCCATGTTGGAGCTCCGTGCTTTGTACTACATTCGCCAGAGCTCATTTAAGTAGCTGCTGCGAGAGTTTGATCAGAGGGAGCCACAAGGGTGGCTTTCGTGGGCCGCGTCCACATGGCAGCTAACCCATATCTTTCTGACAGCCACATAGGGTTCAGCACAAAACAGCCGTTCGGTTATGAGGTATTAGAGGTATCAACCATGCGGTATGTCGTCCCACTCACACGTCTTCTCCCCTCCAGCATTATGGCACTCTCGACTCTTTTTCGCGAAAGGTTAACCGAGAACTTCATCACACTCTAGCTTGAATTGTCCAGTTCTCACATAAGGCGGTTGCTTTTGTCAACAACAACATCATTATCATCATCAATGATCACGCGATACAAACCTTCTCGGCTACCCATTGGATTCAGCATGGTCTGTATGTCTTTGGGAGAGGAGCTAAGTAAGACAATGTCGTCCGCATACTGCAGGTCGGCCAACCGAGCTCCAGAAAGAAGCTCAACATCAAGCTAACTGGTCTCTTCGAGTGTACTTTCTGGTACGTCGTCCATGACAGATTTTAGCGTGAGGAGGGAGATCTGACACTCTTGATGAACACCACTGGAAGTGTTGAACGCCCAAGACAGTTGTCTATAAACCATCACCCTGTTCACAGACTGGGCATACGTTGATGCCAACATATTCACATATTCTCCTGGTATTCACTTATGAAGAAGGCAGTTCCGGAGGACGCTACGAACAAACAAATCGAAAGCAACGTGGGTTGCCTGTAAAAGTACCGAT
This sequence comes from Paragonimus westermani, assembly GCA_008508345.1. Lineage (NCBI taxonomy): Eukaryota > Metazoa > Platyhelminthes > Trematoda > Plagiorchiida > Troglotrematidae > Paragonimus > Paragonimus westermani. The sequence continues at coordinate 76,900 of QNGE01003269.1, read as the reverse complement.
GCTCCAGGATCCATCACAAATTAAAGATGTGATCAATGCACCCCCGACCGGATCGGAATGCTGTCTGTTCCTCACGTATTTGATTTCCTTTGGACTTAGTGAGTCGATGTAAAATGAGGTCAGTGAGTAACTTGGACGCAATAGGCACTACATTGATACCCCTGTGGTTGTCATATAAACTCCGGTCTCTCTTTTTGAAAACAGATTACTGTTACTAAGCACCAATTATGAGACACCAGTTCAGTTTCTCAAATCGTCTGGAGGATTTTTGTCGACTATTTTTAAATCAACATTTCCCCACCATCTTTTAAAAGGGACGGAGGGGGGGATCTGTTTCGGGAGCATTGTTACACTTCAATAACTCAGGCTTCAGGGCCACTTTTGTTTCCGACTAGGGGTCGTCTGAAATGTAATAACTGACCATTCTGGTCCCATCGTCTACGTGGTCTGATTGAGGCCAACTTAACTGTTCCTCAAAATGTTCAGTTCACCTGTCAGATCGGCGCGATTTGCTGATGATTGGTGAACTACTTTTTTCACATATGGTCTCATTTACACCGACTTGATGGCCAGTGGAGCCACGGATCAGGAGAAAAAGCCTTCTCCTGTTCCCAGTTAGAAAGGCTTTTTCCGTCTCTTTCGACTGTCTGACCAAGTGTTCCCTCACAGTCTTTGCGCAAGCTTTTGGCCAGTTTGCGTTTAGGTTCTCGGCAGTCATCATTGCGTGGAATCGGGCGACGCTTGTTCATAAGATTTGTTGACATGACAGAAATCCGGTTCTGTCGCAACTGCACAGCTCCTTCGGAGTATGCTCCTTTACGGCAAATCGTAATAGATGTGATTTGTTCCCAGTATTCGTTAGGTTCTCCAACCTGGATGGAACTGAGCAATTTGTTCATCAATGCTTCCTGGTAGACGTTCCTTACACTCTCCTTGTTCGAATGCCAGTTAAGTATCTTGAATTTACGAGTGTATGAGAGGCACGCACGACGGCATGATTCGAGTCCAAGTGGTTGCTCCAAAATGCACGACAGTCTTTAACAGAGTGGTGCCATCTGTAACTGACTACTATGTGATCGAGTTGTGTTCATGTCTGAGAAGCACGAGGAGGTCTCCGCGTAACACAATTCCTCTTGTGTTGGAATGTGGTGCTCGAAGTACGGAGACCGTGAGATACATACAGCTGCGACAGTCTTTCGCCATTTTCAGTGCATTGCGCCCTGACATCGAAAACCTCCCAGCTGTTTCTTCTCTGCAGGGAGACGACCTAGCGGAGCGTTAAAATCGCTGGCTAGTATGATGATGTCAGGGTGTTTAGTCTGTTTCAGAAGGTCGACGAGAGTGTCGTAGAGCGCATCTTTGGTAGCGTCCGAACTACTATTCGTTAAAGCGTACGCCGATATAATGAATACGCAATGCCATTCTGCTTTGTGTTGGCCGACTTTAACCGATGTGTTGAGTCTGGCAGTGCATAAGCGACTGTTCACTGTGATCCAGTCGAGCAAATATTGCTCTGTTCTGGAACTCAGTGCGACTCCCATTCCGTCTTGATCACGAGATTCAGCCTCGGCATCACCAGAGGCCCTGAAGGAGAAGCGCTTGGATGGACAGATGTCTAAAGGTTACCTCAAGTCAATAACGGCACAAGAATCGTGGACTCACATATCCGACACACATCACTCATCGAGCTCCAGATTTTAGGGAGTATTTACCGGAGCAGCTTGCGGACGGACTTGTTGGACAGTCTGAACATCGATGGCTCTAGTTTGCCGGTTGTTTTGATTGTAGAAAACAATTATCACCCGAAAGCACAGAGTAGGCGGAAAAATTGGATGGGGGGTAAAATGGATGGAGAAAGTCGTGGTGGATGGACAATATCACTGTCATCGGAACGACAAATTACGGTGCTTCCCACGCTATGTGATGGGTAGCTTCAGAATCTTTGTCATTTCCCGGGAAATTGTTCACATTTACTATCAACCGATTACGCATTCGCCGACCACTGCCGTAATTAATCTGTATTGGAGAACACTGCGTTGTGGTTCGAGGAGATTCTGGCAAATGCCCCAAACGCGATTCGTTGCCATTTGTACGCTGCACCGTTCAAGGAGACTTCTCCGTCATCCGACACTTTTGCGGACTTCATACTTTCTATGGCTTAAGTGACCCATACCGAAAGCTTCTGTGTTCTGGTAATTTTCGTAGGTTGTGTTTCACTTATTACACCGCTGATTACCCAATACACTCTGAACAGTGTACATACCTCAATACTAAGCAAGGTTATTGTTGTAACCCTTGACTCAGTACGCTGGTTCGTCCTCGATATAATCAGACGATTGATAGGAAATCGGGTTATGTTCTTTGATGTAATTAACACGGCAATCTTGGTCCCGAAAATACGCGGCGGTCCCCGTTAATTGTGCCCAAGACAAACCAAAAGACGGGTGCAAAAAGCAACTTTGTTCGGCCCCGAAACGTGCGCAACAAGGAGAAAAATTGCATGGTATTTATAGGATGCATAGTGACCTACCAACATTCTCGAATCAGACAACCGAAGGACAGAGATCAAAAAAGCAGTTAAGGTCACTAAACCACCAATGAGCGTGGCGGAATAAAGGCCAGACAAGTAAAAAACTAGTGGAGGTCACCTCTCGAATGTTCACGACATTTCCGCTCATTATGATTGGATAGGATTGTCTTCTCGAGGAAGGAGGCGGTTTTTGACGGAAAAAATGGGTTCCTCCAGCAGTTATCTCTTTAAATTTTCTGTGCTTTGCGACGGCTATACTGTTGAATCACTGCTGTGAGTCGTTCTCAAGTATTTCTCTCTCCACCTCGCTAGGGAGATCATTAAGCTTTTCACCCAGGGAGAAATTGATGTATCTGTAACCATTTTTCGGGATTGGTGAGGTGTCATCGAATACGCAGTCGTACTACGGCTTCTGTCCTCTGCTTCAGGTGGGTGAGCAACTCGCGTAGTCCATGCTTTTTAGATTCTGTTACTAAGGTGTATGTGTTTGTGTGCAGAAGATTTCAGCTTAATTGGACAGCGAATGAACATATTCGTGATTTACTTGGAAAATTCCCACAGGAAGTTTACCGATTGAGCCGTTAATGAGTGCATCTTTGTACAAGACTAGTTCGATTTTCTGTGGTCGGCTGATGCGTTAACAAAAGATGACGCAATCTACTTTGAGTAATTGCTGTGCTCTGATAACATAGCTGACATCCGGTTTCTGCATAGCAAGCACACATGAAGTCGTCAATAAAAAATATAGCAGCGAAATGCTTGATCTTTTTAAAGGTAGAAGTTTCCGAGTCCCTTCACTGTTTTCAGATGAAGTTCTATTGGTTTTGCAGTACTTCACTGAAATGGTAAATTTATTTTATTCAAACTATTTTTTGCAGGAAGACGCATTACTTAGGAACGGTCCTAATATTATTATTATTATTTTCTATTATTATTATTATTATTACTGTCCGATAGGTCTGACTTTTTAGAAGATCGCATGGTTATATATAGTGGGTATATATGTGTATGTATACATCGTACTTGGTTCCTGATGTCACAGCAATTGTTAACGAACCGCAGTAATCGTCGTTCAGTTAAGTTTAAAATTAAGAGAAAATGTTATGACGCAAGAAATCATTGGGTTCCGGGACATGAACTCCGTTAGCTTGCAGTCTTCTCTCTCTCTGTAACTACTAATTGTGGTGGATTATCTAAGCTGACATGCGGACACTTCAACTCTCGGCGGAATACTTCAACGGGACGTGAAGTTACGTCCAAAAGACCACAGCTAGCGGATCGGAGACAGCATGGGCGACCGGATGAGCAATCGCTCAATGAGGTCGGCCAAACGGACGAGGAATGGCAGGCGAAAGCCTCCTGACAGAAGGCGTCGGACACAAAGCGGGCCGAAGTACACATGACGTGTGAGCGGAAGCGGGCGGTGTTGTAGGCCGTAATTGCGACTCACACGCGAGCGCGAGCGCAGCATGAGAGCCAGCGAGTTGGGCAATAAAGATAGTGCTGTATGGAACGCTTTTTCCGCTACAATGGAAGTACTATTTTCCGGATATGTGGAACGCCGTAGTAAACAAAACCTTGTCACCAAGTCTCACATTAGGTTAACTGTTTTATGACTGTTAAGTGGTGGTTAGATTTGGTTACTGTGTTGATCCATAGGACCATTCTAATTAGTGTTTCAGTCCTATTAACTGTAGCTATGCCAAACGAGCTTAAAGGAAGCAGCCAGTTAAACTGGTGCCTTCACTAGGTTATTTCATGTTACTGACTCTTTCGCAGTGCTCGAGTAATGAAACACTATTTCACATTTATTCAATGTATCTTCCATAATTGCAGCTTTGTTGTCCTTCAAGCGAGTTACTATCTGGTTAATAGTAATATTCTCAAATACCGGGCAGTTTTATTACCTAATGGTTGATTGGGGTCGTTAATGCATTATTTGACCCAGTTGAGAAACCCCGGGCAAAGACGTGAGGTCTGGTGTAGATATGAATCCATTATCGCGGCAGTGACGTGGATCAGACATTAATGTCTTATTCACGTTTTCTCAGCTGGTGCTATCTCTCCAGTGCCCAGCTGGTCAGACTCCAGTGTCATTGGCTCTGTGTGAGAGTTCCCAACAAAAACCTCTCATTGTCTCTCAGGATAAATTTTTGCGTCACATACTGCCGACGACGTCTCTCAAATGAATTCCACACTGTACTGGAAAGGATCCAAACTTGTCTTTTTACCAAGTTAGATCATTCAAAGAGTTCTAATTTCCATTTTTTCACGTTTCAATCTCTCTCTCCTCCACACTCCTGGGTGATCCTGTGTCAAATGATTATTTCCTGAGGTCGATATCCATTCGTACTAAATTTAGTGCGTATATTTCACAACGGCTAGTCAAAACGTTGAACCTTTCAGTGCCGTGCACACAAACCCAGGATAGAATGGTCGCATAGATGTTAGATTTCCCCCGCACACCTCGTACAACTCACATGATCAATGTTACGTAGCTGTGTCGCATGACCCAAATCAGACAGAAACTATTGACTGGCAACCATTTCCTCAATAATGTTATCTACCACTCCCATGAAACCCGTATGTGTTGTATTTAGCCAGATACCGAGACACCGTCTTGCTGCCCAGCAGTTTCCGACTCATTATATTCACCACAATTCCGAAGAAGGTGAAAAATTCAGCGCCAGTAACTGTGCGCTGTACATCTGCAGCGTTGAAGGTCAGGTGGAATTGTCGACGGAGACCAAGGTTGAGGATGAGTAGTTCCCCTCCTTAGGTCTGTATAGCAGTGAGGTTGTCGGCCCGTAGGGTATACGACACCGGTTTAGGGTTACTTTTGTCACTAGTGGGTGGAATAGCGCTAACCTCAGCGTCCGTATCAATGAAGAAACTGAGGGACTTTGAACGGTCGAATATATAAAACAGGCGACAGAGGTATATATAAGCGTCAGCCGTCCCCGTTACTGACTGGCTTGGTCGTTTTCCGTCTGGGTTTAACCATTGCGAAAGGAATAAGGCTGAGTGCAACGACGGGCACTTGTACCAAATCGACGGTGGTTGTAGCACATACTCCTATCGAACTGTCGTGTGTGCGACCTACTTCGTGAGCGAGACTTTGAGTGCCCTAGTGGCTGTTTGTCAGATATCAGTTTTAATAAAGTGGCTAGTTGCAAGGACACTTTTGAAAACTGCTCTTTCAGATTAGGCGTAGTCTGTTGGAGGGTGTTGCGGTTGTAACACGCTTGCGAATGAGCTAATTGTTGAGGAGCGTAATTGTGATGCACCTGGTCGTCATGGTGAGACTGGACCTTGACGTGGTGTGACGGCTTGCGCATCTCGATCACCTTTTGGGCTAAACTGGACAGAGTTACTCATACCAGGCAGGCCAACAGGTAGAGGTCTGACAAACCACAGTTTCCTGGTTTCCAGGTTGGGGGTTGGAGGATGGTTGGCATCTCTTCTTGGAAAACGTACCATTTTTGGTGCACTGCCACCCATCCGATGCCTTGCGGTACAGGCTATTGAGCCAAAGGCTTTGGTTGAGAACCCTAATCGTTCTCCTGTCTAGGTCTGGGCATCCTGAGAGTATCTCAGCCCACACACAACCATGAATACTCACAACACAAAC
>QNGE01003269.1:34777-69572 GCA_008508345.1 Paragonimus westermani | reverse complement strand
TGAGGTCCGCAACTGCATTGCGGCCCTCAAACGTAATGGGGCTGCTGGTCCGAGTGATCTCGTGCGGGCACTTTTCAAACAAGGGGGAGAGGCGGTAGTGAAGGTTTTGACTCAGTTGTTTCAACTTGTGTGGATGACGGAAACCATTCCCCCGAGTTGGGGTCAGTCGATAATAATTCCTATATTCAAGAAAGGTATCAGGAGCTCTCACGGAAACCATATGGGAATTAGTTTGACCCCAGTCATTACTAGGGTGCTAGCACCCACTATACTTCGTCGATTCACTGCAGTTCGGGAGGTAAACATTAGGGAGGAACATGCGGTGTTTCGCCCCGGGCGGTGATGTATAGATCGCATTTATACCCTTCGTCAAATTCTGGAGCAGCCTCACGCGTACCGCCGGTCAACAGTTGTATTTCTCGACTATAAAGGTGCGTTCGCTTCTGTGGATTGATCCACACTTTTAGAGTCGCTTAAATGCAGAGGTGTACCGACCAAGTATGTGAACATACTGTCGGCGCTTTACTCCCAATGGTTCAGCTCAGGTTAGGGTTTACGGTGAACTTTCTAACAGTTTCAGTGCCAAGGATGGCGTGCGTCAAGGCTGTCCACTTTTACCACTTTAGTTTAATTTTGTGATGGGAGAACTAAAGGAGGACTGTCTGTGCCGGCCTGGACCTCCTACCTGATGGAAGACTGATCGACCTTGATTATGCTGACGACAATGTGTTGCTGTTTGACAGGTTGTTGAAGATAATTGTCAGGTTGATGAGATGAAATAGGGAATGTTAACGAATTTTCTCGGTTCGTTGACGAACAACTTTACATCTGCATTGTCCGATGAGCAAACAACTTCGATCGGCGTTCTCTCACATCTAAATTGTGATGTGATTGTGTTCTTATTGCGACTTCTCCTTCCTAACCGTTGTCCATTTCAGCTCGCCCGTATGGGGCTGTCTTTGGAAGTACCTCCCTTTGGGAGTCTTGAGTGGTTCTTATGATTTATCTTTTAAAAGCAGTGGGGCTGGAATCGCATGTGGCATCACGTGGAGCAGTCTTTACTTCAGAATATTCGTTTACAAGCTGTCTGACTTTGTTTTGGCTAGTTTGTAGGCACGAATGAAGGGAATTTGCATTGAGAGTCTAGTTTCTCACAGGAGAATTCCAGTAGTTATGAGAGTTTGCTACAAGGATTAATGTTCCAAAGGAGCTGCATAGTTATATTTACGTTGCGTCGGCGGACGTTTTAGACTAGTGTCATTCGATCTCGTCTGAAAACGACTGGTGAGAACTGAAGTGTAGGCAAATCAAAAGCATATTTACTGACTGGTAGAACTATAAAATATTCTGAGGGTGCTATTCATAATCGTCTTCCGCCATCTGGGACGACTGACCGTTTCAACCATCTGGGTGGCGCGGCCTGGTTTGCACGCTGTAATGCTAGAGACCGTATCGACAAACTAAGCAAAATCATATGTTGCTGTTGTGAACCTTCGATCTATATGGCATTAGTCGCCAGAAAAAATCATGAAGTGTAGCGTTATACGTTTTCTGCACCGCTTTGTGCTGTACAAACGGCCTGTTCCTCATAAGAGTATGAGCAGAATGGCAATATTCGTTCATCGTTAGTTCTGTAACCTAGTCCGTGTCATGTGAGACGATCCTGTAAACAACGTGGCCGTTTGCCAGTGCGTATCTGGAAGAACGTCGGATGTAATTAAACAACTAACATAGGCGGTCCATGGTTGCTGGGCTATGATCCCAGGCTGCTAGCTAAGCGTTTACTCCAATGAGCTTTATTTGTTAAGAACATTACCGGCTGAAGAAAAATTTACGATGGCTAGGCAGCCACGCGATCAGGAACTATAACGACCTTGATTGTTCCTTCAGTAATATCTGTAGGTGCCTCCCGCTGGTTGGAAATCTCTGCGACTACTGAAATCGTTAGTTAAAGCACTATCTGAAGCAAGACGTATCACAATCAGTGGCGCGCCTACCTCTGTAGGATTGTTGACCTTCCAGACTAGTCTTATTTTCCATTTTTTGTTTCGTTGCACTTTTCGTCAAAAAGTTTTCCCATTACTACAGTGATTGTCGGCTGCGCGAGTTGCGACAGAAGCTGTGGTGATGGGGATGGTTCGCCAAACGGTTGATGTGCGATTGTTGAATTATCTCGCGGCAGTACCCATTTCATGATGTGATACAGGATTTGGCATATTCAGAATGTTTTATTAGCCTCGCACTAGTAAAACTGTGGGGTGAGTAACGATAGACTACCTACGAGGTCAATACTAGGAAGCGCTACTTACGAGGTCTCATCACGTCAGCAAAAATTAGTACAACAGCGTGTACCAGCCATAACCAAATAGATCACCATTCAGCTTTAAAACTCCTTTTCGTGTGCAGCGTGCGACTTCTGTAGTCACTTTCGGATTAGGCTTCTCACACCCGCGTAATGCTTGTGCGAAGCAGAGCATTTTGCAGTGGTTCAACCCCCAGTGGTCGGACGTTTTGTTTTTGCACTCGTGAATACACAGTTCCTCAACTGTCTTCACTGTCCCTTACAGATAGTCGTTTAATAGCCTCTGATTGTGATAACCTGATGTAACACTACAGGAAGCATCTTTTTCCAAATATGTTTAATGTTTCTTTGCTGCTATATTTCTGGTAGTTTTTCCACTTTCTTTCTAGCACTTTTTTCATACAATCACAACGTTCGGCGCGATTATGCAGTAGCTTTTGTTTTACTAATATAATTGCGCGGAATTGTTGTCCATTCTTCTTTTCAACGAAATTCGTCGCGCAACCGCTGTTTAATTTTCCAATCTCTAGTGCTGTTCGGTTTTAGCGTACGAACAGTCAAAGAGTACTTTTTAGTCTCCCATGTTCGTTTTGTTTGCCTCCTCCATGTAATATTATCTCAAGAATGATTCCTTCAGTGAAATCAGTCGTTTTTGTTGCCTCCCTTTTTACATTTAGCTTTCAGATCGCCGCTCTGGTCAATTGAATCCTGCTATTACTCGACCTCCATTTCTTTGGGGTCCATTAGCTGCTGCTTTTATCTCTCCTCCCAACGAAGGGATACTCGATATGGCTATTTCTTCCAACCATATTTCACCAAACGTATTGAGCTTGCTTTTTCCCCATATACGGAAGACTGCCGAAGCTTGTCCCATCTGGCTGCTGCACTCGGATCGGCTGCTGGGCTTTTTTACATCTGTTGGTGGGGTTATGGTAAGACTAATTCGTTCTAGTTAGCTTACCCTATGCAATCGAACTTTATGAGCATTTATCCGCTGTGAATAGACGAAGGTATGCTAATGCTGACTTATTTTTTTTTTTCGTAACCTTGCTCTTAGGCCCCATACAATTCTGATTCATTATAATTCCTTATCAGGTCCTAAAACGAACGCTACCAATCTTAGGTACACTATTATAGAAACTATGCCCTACCACTCCGTTTGTGGTTCTGATTTACTACCGGTCAGGCCAAGTTTACAAGTTAATGTAAGCGCCACGGACACTCGCAGTCTAAAGTATATGCAGTTGCAGACCCGTGTCGATCGAACGCTGGAGTCGTTGCAACTTGCAATCTACCACATTCCAGAGACGAGAATCCGGAACAGCAGTCGAGATTTCGAACTGATGGCCTTCGCATCGTTCATTCGTTACCGTTCACGCACTTTAAGTGACTATTGCAACCAGCCATACAAGAGAAGGTGCAACCCTCAGCCGGCTGCCATAGCAGAATTGACCGGTGCGGTCTTCATCGTTCCCAATGACCGCTGACGATTGAAATCCGTGGACCTTTGGGATGTGTGTGTTTGACGATCGTGAGAGGGACGTTACTGTGTGGCTGCGAATGAGGGATACCCAGCCTGGCAAACTGTCTTCAGACATTCGTTATCTTATGTTCGTGTCTAATCCTACACATTGAATGTCACCGCTTTGTAAACCACAAATATTGTAAAAAGCGGATGTTTAATAACAAAGATCGAAGGAACCCATTCAATCGGCGTTAATGGTTTTCATGAATAAGTCGTACATTAAGAATTCTAATCATCTGCCACGTCTGGCTCTTTGCGGATCCTGCAACCTATCGGTGTAAGTTTCGATGTAGACGTACGCTAGTTTTTCATAGTGTTATGAAGACGGTTAGTCGTTGTTGGTACAGTTCATCTCCTAGACGGGAACCCTCAATACTGGCACAGTTTGTGGCTGGAAGTGTCAGGGTTCATCGATGTACCTGTTACTATTGTTGCCTACAGCTCGATTGCATGTATAGTTGACATTGTGTGTTTTGGTTTGGAGAGTGATGTTTGTTACTGAATAAGTTAATTGTCTTCAAGTTGGTGTTTTTCCCCCATGGGTGTGTGGCAGTTAATCCCGAGCACCAGTCACTAATTTGTTACTCTCAATGATACCGCTGTCCAGGATGTTTTTCAGTCATATCCTCTTTGTTTTGCAATAGTGTGCAGTTCTGACTCCTTTTTCTCGTATCAGGATACGATTCGTTGGTCCACCCATGAGTTTCGCTTGCAACGCATAATATCCTTCAAAATACGGTTTGGGTAGCCTCATGTTCATTCCGATTTGCTGGTTGTTCTGTCTCAGACTGCTTATGTGACCGCCCGCCCTAGTCTTCGTTGAGGTCAGATCGTGTTTCAGCGTCTCTCCTTCTTACGTGTGTTGACTACTTCGATACTATTATATATGCTTCCTACTCTTACGTAGCAGTATTCAGATACATACATATATATATTTACATATATATAAGGTAGCTGCTTCAATTTTCCTTTCAGGACAGTGTACGCCAAATATTCATCGTTTTCCGGTCATCACTAGTGTGCGTGATTCCGGCAGTTTTGTGTTTTGATTATCCTCGCTGGTGTCAGTTAGCATGTAGAATACATGGGATGCATAACGATCTTGAGTGAAAAATCTTATAGGATATAGTTGATTTTACTCTGTCCTGCATTAAACGGATATAGGTAATCAGCATCACCATCATCGTCATCATAGACAGAAATACATCAGTAGTTCACATTAATACTTAACTGCCACACAACCATGAAGAAAAAGCAAACCCTATATAGGAAGAGAGAGAAGGAAAAAAGAATGGGACGGGAAGGGACCTAGGATATAGGTAATCCCACTTTTTGTCTCTACAAAGTCCAAATATTCCTGCATACTTGATCGGTTTGATCGCAAATCTCGGAACGATTGGAGTGCGTGCTCAATTTCACTTGTATGGACGGCGGTAATGTTACCAGTGAGGTAATAACTATTTTTTGAGGGACGCCACCGACGAATGTCCTCTGTTTATGGTGTTTGGTGAACATACGTTTATCGCCCAAAGCTTGAACGCATTCGTTCATTGTTCATACTCTACTATATGGAGACTTCTCTAATGCAATGAGAAAACGTATGGTGACTCTTAACATCATGTTACTACTGAATTTATCACGCTGCTGAAGTTTGATGGTAAGCGATTTTGATAATCTGTATACTCGCCGTGAATATTTGGTTGAAAATTCCATGTACTTACAGTTCTTCTCATCCCTTGACGTAACTTGGTCAATTGTAGCGTGATACATTTGACTCTTTGTTTCTTCAGGCAGCGCAATGTGAAGCAATTAAGAGCTGGAAAAGACTCCGAGAATAAGCCATACTCTGGGAGTGCGGCTTGAAGTGGATGGTCTTGAATCTGAATTGTGTAGAATAGGTTATATCACGGAGGTTGGGTTCCTATGGAGACTCCGCGTTGGTTGGAGATGTTCGTTGATGTCCAGAGGGTGGCTTACAACACATGAATCAACGTTCGGTTGAATTAATTTGTACATCACCCTAAGAAGTAAATTGCCGCTTGGGCGGAGTAGATTTGGATAAATATCGCGACTGACTCATCATTATCGAGCAGGGATCAATCTTCATTTTAGGCATAATTTTCTATTATTTCTTGACCCAGCTCGGACCAGTATTACCCATATCCCACTCACTCTATTTTAGTTTTCGTCTGAACATTTCTACTCAACTTCCAGTGGTTTCGGTTTCCTTTTTTCACAGTTGTTATTCATGTGTGCCTAACCTCTAACGCGAATATTTGGCAGTCGAAAACAATGCGCACCTCTTTTAAGCTTACGTTTGACAGCCTGACCAACTAATACGTTGCGAAGAACGCTGGTGTCTGGCAGTGTTTACGTTTCAATTACCTTTTCACGGAATTTATTGAACACAGAGCACGACGAACAAGTTTTCGATAATTCGTCATTAGTTTAATACAGTTATAAAGGCCAGTAAAACGGAACTCAGATGTTGGTCAAAATGGAGTTCTTAACAATCACGCATTTATCAGTACACACTAAAATGACATTGACTACAGTTTTAACACGAAATAAGTTGACTCAAATGTTTTTTCCCCATCAATTTGATAGTTGTGTGAATAGCTGGTAGCCTGTCATTACGCCTCGCTTGAGTGCTATTACGCATCATCCTTCTTTTCGAATCTAGCTCACCATTGTTGTTTTGAACCATTTGATTGCTCGGAAAATGAATAATTCATCTTCAGCTTGTCTGGCACCAATTAATGTTTCGTAGTCCGGACGCGATTCATCGATCGTACCCGTTTAGATTGTCCATTCATCTACTACGTCAGTTTTTTCAACAGCTCCGTGGCATTGCGATGCAATCCTGTTCTGATAATTGAGGTTGTTGGTTTATCGTTACGCGTTGCATAACGTCTTCGTGGAAGATCGTACAGCAGCAAGGAAAGTTTGTTTTAGTGATTGTCGTAGGCGTCGGTTCACCTATTCATTGTCTACATTTCCTCTGTCCACGACCAGTCAATGTTTGTGTATTCGTTTCTGAGCAGTTAGGCATCTTAGCTTCTTTATGCTATCCTTTGTAAGTGTATCGACCCGATAATAATTTGTAGTTGTGCTTTATGTTCCTCGATCAAATCCATTGCTATTTTCCCTATTGCATGCATCCGTTCCATTATATTGAAACCAATTTCCCATGACTTCTATTAGGTTTGACCACACTAATACCTTTCAACTATTCAATTTATTTTCCCGCTTTCTGCATTTTCACGAACAGAGCCTCAAATCTCTTTTCTTTTCATTCCCGCTCTAGGCTGCGAAAAACTATTTACTACCATTGTTCTTGTCTCTTTTTAATGCTGGACCGCTTATGTTATTGATGTCTCAATCGCCTGGACAACATCCACTGACTGTTCTCTGCTCTAGACGGTTTCTTCGTTCATTGTTGACATATGTGGGATGTGAGTCTTTTCTTAACTACCTACCAATTCGCATCGCGAGTGCTTTATTATCACAAACAGACTGTGCGGTTAATACCTTCTCTGACGTGAGAATAGAGGTCGACTTCGAATCTCTTTCGTCAATGTCATTTGCCGCAGAGGACGTAGTGGTATCGGACGCTAACCAAACTGAAGAAATCGGTTTGGATTTACGGAATTTGGAGACTTTTAATGAAGTTATTGAAAGGTTCGGTTATCAAAAGCGAGAAACGTGCTCTTTGAATTGTCCGGTTGCCGTCGACAACGAAGACAGTAAGCCAGTTCTTTCAACTTCCTCTACGGCAGATTGGAGTCCTACCACTGGTTATCAGGAGTACGTTTTGCTGTTTTAATTGCGGTGTTGATGAATACTTATTTGGTCGTTTTCTCAATATTTTAAGCGGTTATTCGATGTTCTCGAATAAGAAACACTTTTCGAAGAGCGCAGAGGTGTCTCCTGGGTAGTGATATTTCTTCGTGACAGGAGTGCGTTTAATAACATGGAAACCGCACGATGTTGGGAAGACTGCTGTTAGTGTTTCCACCTACCATGTAACCCATTAGGGTAACCTTCGTTTGTAGCTTGTGATATTTACGTTATCATCCAACTATGATGAAAGAACACGCGTCGAAATAAACAGCAGTAATAGTAAGAGCGGAATACAAACCCCAAAGATATCAGTGTTACCTCATCTTTCATTTCTTACACTTCTGCAATGTAGCCACGTCTTTATTTTCTTTTCTGTTCACTAAATTTCACATAAACTAGCGTCATCACTGAGGCAATATGGCTCTCACTTTTATTCATTGGAACCGTTTTATCTCTATACTCCATCGGGCGGGTTTTCAGGTGCATACTGTATCTCAACGGATACAGCTATCGACGCAATTGGTCATTGCTGAAGTACACTACCCACACGTTCTCGTAAGGGTTTCATGAGTGCCTGCCTTATATGGTTGCCTCCACATCAGATCTACAAATAAACGCTATCATTTAACCCATGGGGACCAGTGCGCTGTTCACTTGCTTCAGGAAAAAAACATATTGCATCATGTCCATTTTTTGGTCAGCTGTTCCAACCGTAGACTATGTTTCTGCATCGCGTGTAGATCAAATTTCACCTTACCATGAATAAATTTGTCTATTCTGGTGATCCACCTTAGTGACCAATGCTATGGGTCAGCGGTTTTTCGTTAAGGTCTCTGACGATTATGAATCTAGCGATCAGGCTAGAGTGGGATCTCACTGGGCTCTAAGGTGATGCAGAGGCCGCTCGACTGGATTCCAGGTAATGATTATATATGTTGTCAAACTTAACATTTCGAATTCTGTCGAGATAGATCAGAAATACGTTTGTTTATCATATCTGCACATGCTCCAATGAACAGTAGTTCAGATGCTGTTAAGAACGCCCTCTACGATGCCCTGTGTGATCGCGGACAAACCAAACACCCGAACGTCGTCGTACTTACTGGCGATATGCTCCCACAACCCGGCTTTCCTGCTCCAGATGGGGGGTGTCTAGATGGTATGTTCGGCATCTGTACGCGACCCACCGACAGTGGGGATTGGCTACTACAGTTATGTGTATCTCACGGGCTCCATGTTTCGAATAGCGCATTTCAACACAAACGACAGCAACGCATCATGTGGAGACCATCGTGTGCGACACAACCATGAATCCAGTTCGACCATATCGCCTTCGGCTATCGATGGCGGCACCTTATTAAGGATTGTTGATTTTGGAGTAACCACTTTGAACCAGATCACGCTGTTATTCGTAACCGCTTTGTTTTATCGTTTACCCGGAGACCATCTGCTCACAAACACAAAGCACCCAATTGGAAATTGTGTGGCGAGGGTACACGAAACACCTGTCAAACAGCACTGACAGTTAAAGTGCTCGGATCAGAACCGCAGCATGGCCCAAACAAGTATTGGGTGGAAATCTCAATAGCCATGCGAACTTGTGGAGATGTTCACTCCAAAGGCGCGTTCCACATAAAACAGGTGGATTTCTGCTGATATTTGTATAGCATATGACCACACGTCGACTGCTCTCCTCTGCTTCTGGATTAAGCAAAGACCGTCGTGAACTGAAACGCATTCTTGCGACGAGTCTGTGCAAGGACCGTGAGGTTTACTTCTCCGAGTGAGCCATAGCGTATGAGAAGGCATTTTCACCAGAGAATAATCGGATGCTCTTTTCCCTGAGTCATAGTTGCACTGGCCGTCAGCAAGGTGGCAGTAAGACTGTGAAAAGACGGCTCACGATTCCACAGCTTTTCGCGGCGATTTAGCAGATGGGCCGAGCACTTCGAGGAATGGTCCATCTGTCCTTAGCCAACTCATTCAGCAGTGGATGATAGTGATCGTATGGTTAGTTACGACATCCCAGGTTTCAGGTCCGAACCTTGTTTCTTCAACACTTTCCAAAGGGTTTGGTAAAAATTTGCTGTCTGAACTGACCTTACTCCTCCGTTTCGTGTGTCATACTGAAGAGGTGTCTCATGACTAGTGCTTATCAGTCATTCCTAATTTCAGAAAGGTGCCAGGACATCATGTGACAGCCACAGAGACCGCAGCCATACCGTTATTGCATCCAGGATGCCCACGAGTCCCATATTGTGTCGGGTTCTGGAATATAAACGGAACTACATAAGAGGACTCTACACAATTTTCCGACCTGACTGCAGGTATATCGATCGTATCTTCACCTTGCGACAAACGCTTCGCTTTTCTCAGTCAGTGTCAGTGACAATTTTTTAGCCTAGAACCACATTTCGACTCCATTGCTCGACAGGCTATCTGGGGCTGTTTCCTTCGTAGTGGAGTCCCAGGAGAACATATCAATTTGTTAGGATGACTGTATTTTCATTCTGGATGCAGAGTGCCTATTTCTGGATGTTTGTCTCGAACGTACTTCACGTCAAGTGACGTGAAGGCAGGAGTGTCCGATCTCTCCGTTCTTCCTCAATCTTGTGGCGGTCGGTATTCTGGAAGGAACGCTCCACAGTTCCGAGGTCCTCAGAATGGAGCTTTCATCATTTAGTATGTTGACTGATATTGATTGTGTGAACGATATATCTGTACTTGGTTCTTCTGCAGCAAACATGCACACCTAGCCAAGTAGATTTAATGACATGGCTGGTGTGTATGTTATGTACTCTGCACCTTGAAAGTGTTCTATTGTTACAAGGTTGGGTTGGCACTGCTCACGTCTTTGTTGTTGTAGCTAGATCGCTAGAGCTTTTCAATCGCTGCACTTACCTGAGCAGTATCAGCCGATAGGATCGCTGAAGAGGTGTCCACTAGTATAGAGAAGCCACGTAGTGCATTCGCCTATCTCTCTCACTTATGGCGTGACAAACACATCTATCTGTCCATCCAAGGCAAAGACAATGCGTATGCTCGTTCAGTTCTGCTTTACGGCTTATAGACCAGGGCCATTCTTGCGGAAAATGCACACAGATCCACAGTAATCGACCATCATTACTCCCGTCAGTTAGCTTATATCAAACGAGCTGACTGTGTGGGCAACGTTATAGTCTATCGGTGCGTGTTTGGAAAATGTGTAATTTCGCGACCTATAGTTGAGGTGGTGAAAATGCACAGTTTTCGCTGGTTGAGTCATTTACTCCGTATACCGGTGGGGCGTCTGCCACTTCGCAAATTGTTCAGTATGGCTGCTGATGGTGGGAAGAAAATGCAAGCCGGCCATGCGATGACGCAGTCGCGGCTATGAAAGCCTTGACCATTCGCTGAGTAAGTTTAGTAGGTACCTTCTACCAGGTTGGGGAGCTCGCGACCATCTACGTCGCTGGCTGGAAACATTCTCCAAAATGACATTTTGTCGCATACAATGGTGAGCGTGTATCCACAAACTTGCTGATCCCTTTGTTGCGTGAAACCCATTTGTGTTTATTTGTGTACTTTCCCTCTTCTTTCCCTCGGCTATACGTTCACGCTTATCACTCTGCAATTTTGTGGTTTATTGTCAGACCAATGCTCGCCCGAGCCATTGCATCCACATGTACGCCTCAAAACTATAGAGGATGATTATGGCTAGTTCTGCAGATGATTGGATAGTTAGTTAATGGCTCCGTCGTACGCCACTTGGTCCAGGAAGTCAAGCTATTTCAAATATCAATGTAAATACATCTCTGTACTTGAATTTAGTTGAAAATATCGGATCGCCCTTATTGCAACTACACACGTGACCGTACAGCTGAATTCACAACCTGCGAAGTAGGGTACATGAGCGCTAATGTTTCTTGGGAACAAGCGAAAAAACTAGACCACAGAGACTCAACATAAATGGCGGACAATTAACGTACGAGGCAATTAGGCCAGAGGGCGAATCAGACGTGATAACCATATATAGCTGTTGTGACATTTGAATGAATCAAGTTATTGGGACGCCAATAAGTAAACGAGGAAATAGTCCGGATAAAGTTGAAACATACAGGCGTCCGATCACACACCTACAGTCTGGTTGGTCATTTGAAGAAACACGGAACCATTCGCCCGATACAGAATCTGCCTCAGGAGCTGTGGGCCAAAGTATTCCAGCTTCTCCCTCCACAGCCGATGTTCGGTTTTACCTGGACGTTCGCATAATCTTGCAGACAACAATATTCCTGATGCTCGATTGAATAGTATTGTGCGATCCGTTTCGTCTGTTTCGTTTGAAGATGTCTCCTAGCAGATATTTTACGCTTGGGAAGATCCATCTGAAAATTATGTTATTTCAGATGAGCTTTGAGAAGCAACTGTTTTGAACGTTGCAAATTATTGGGAAATGATAACCTCACCGCATTGTCCATAAGGAATTCCATCCTACCTTTACAGCTGCTTTATGGATCTGGCAGAAAGTATAGACTCTTTTGAAAAACAAGCCCGGACCAGCGACAGGTGAACAGTGTGTCCAGAGGTGGAAATGAGGTATATTGTTATGTCATTTGCCTGAGGGATGTGGAATGACGAAGCAATTTGAAAGCTTACCAAAACAGGATATCCTTCTGGATTTGTTGGAAATGCTATGAATTTGAACTAACCACGTCATACTCTTTTTCGAGGTAACTCGTAGATATTTATAAGAAGTAAGCTGTAGTTATTTGCATGATGGGTTAGACGGGCGTGTAGGGGCTCTCTGTATAGGGTTGAAAACGCCCAGTTCAACTTGACTTGAAAGCGTTCAACTCGCCGATTTGTTTGTCTGTAGGGTATTGTAGTCCGCTTCCTTTATGTTTCACGTACGTTCTTGCTTACATTGTTATGCTTATAGTCTACTCATCAGAGTGAATTACTACCAGTCACTCAAAAAATCTATCTTCTTATCTCACTTTTTGGGACGTTCGCCTGTTCATTTAATATCCCTTGTTAAGTACATCCTATCTTATTCATTCTAGCAATCGGTTCTGTCTGCCCGGAAAAATTTTCCTTGATCGACTTATCGACTTGCCGAACATTGGGGTTCTGACAAATCGGTTTCATGCATCTTTTCCATCAGGTAATCCAGAACCCAGTGTACATCAGACTGACCCCACATTCCACCGTAGTTGGTAAGGAGGCGTAATATTTTCTTCGGTTAACGTTCGGCAGTCTACCGTGATCGGTTAGCACTTGCACTAATTACCCACGTCTACCTAGTTTTTTGACCTTACCCGTAAAATAAAATCTTTGGGCATCTTGTTATTAGTTGGCATCCACTACTTTCACGTCAGCAGTCATCGGGTAATAATTCACCTCATGCTTGCAACGAATAGCCTTAGCTCGAAAAAGTGCAGCGTACAGATTACCTCCATTTAGGTACAATATACTTTGCTATATCTTCTTCATTCCCGCCGATGGGTATCGATTAGAATAGAACGCTGCTCATAACGAATAACCGTTGATTGCTATTTGTTGTTGAAATTCCGGAGCTAAACAGAGGAAACCCTATTTTGGAAAGTCGTAAATGTCATTTCCAGACTATGTTCACGCCACACTGTTGAAGCGACGTGTGGACACTGCAAATGTATTTAGCCTTTGAAACGGCTTGCAAATGTACATGAGAAACTCGTCATCATTCAGAGGAAATAATTTATCTTTTGATGGCGTTGGTATGGGAAGAAATGTTCGATTTCCACGCCGTTCAGGGGCTCAGTAACGGATTGAGATAGCCGAATTCTTGCAGCGGAATCGTGTTTTTTAAGTCATGCTGTTGGAGGTGACAGCAGAAACTCCCTGTCGATGCTGTTGAAAACATTGTTATAATCGTGGAAATAGGAGCGGACTGTATTTGCTATCCCTCGATGACAATCCATTGGAGGAGAAAGTATGGTGGATGACCAAATCAGAGGCCTGATTGTTCCAACACAATGAAATGTTGTGGGGTTTGACGGTGTCTCACCGGACATCGTCAAAGCCCATAGCAGATGAATTATGGGCAGCATGAGCGGCCGGATGAGTCTTCACTCAACGACAGCCAACAGGTGAGAATTGGCAAGTAAAAATCCACGACAGAAAGCGTCAGCCACACACGAAAAACCATCAGAACTGTATATGACTTGTGAGTGGAAACCTTCATTAAGTTTCAGACTGGAATCCCGGTTTATAAACGCCAGTGCGCGTGTGATGTGGTAACTTGCGAATTTCGAAATACTGGTCCCTCTTTATTGGATAACTCCGCCACAGTAGGTCGTTGCCTCAACGGTGGACCAGGATGACCAGGACTGAATACGCTAACGTATGTTGACCGGTGCAGTTGCTTGGCAACGTTATGCGTAGAAAGAGAGTCTTATGAAAAACTTTTAATGCAATCAACGTGTATGCAATCAGTCGAAATGTAGATATTTTTCCTTTGACTCCGGTGTAATGCTAGCAGTTTTTCAACATTCAGCAATTTTTCTATGCGTGAACGTTTTCACAAATTACTCAGCCAAAATTTCAATGAGCTCTTTGTGCGTGACTGGCGAAATTTTGCCGGACCCTCCTAATTTTCCAGTTCTGATTTCCATTATTTAATTATCAATTTGCACGAGAGGTTCAACTCCCTTTTTTTCCAACGTCTACTGCAAATCCACTTCGCAGTTTGTTGTGTTTGATGGGGAGTATCAGCGCTGTTTGTGTCATCCGTACACCTCTACCATTCTGCGCCATCATATGTCCGAACAGCGGCTGTGTTAATCGTGATTCTTCTATTTCTAATCCACTATCTTCACCTTTTATAAGTGGTATATAATGTCATTTCGTAAAAATGTGTACGTTGACACATCGTTGCAATCATTCATTATTTTCCTTGGAAATCTGTTGCTTATTGTTCGCAGACAACCGGCAATCCACATGCGGCATTGCCCACCGTCCACTGGTCTTTCGGGAATAATAAATTCGAATGCATGCCTTGAGCAGAACACTCCTGTACATATCGCCGGCAAACCTTTAGTCACCGGAAACACTCACACCGTTACATCTGTAAGGAATTGTACGGTTTGTGTTTCACCAGTGGCTACCTCGATCGATAGCTTATTTTGGTTGGCAAAACGAATAGGCCCACTGTTATCTGCTCGGCACATCGTGCCTTCGTTACTTGCGGCACTTGTAATATGTTACGAGGTGAGTTAATTAGTGTAATTCATTATGTGAGCTTTACCTCTGCCTTAGTGCATTATGCCGCCAGATACATCTGCCTTACACAGTATTGATTATTGGTAGGCACTTTTTGTTTCTTCACTGTACCACTGAGTTAAGGCAACCTTTGTCGCCAAATTGGACAGGGCTTTTTAGTCATCGATTCATGAGTGAACTCCTTGAAAAAGCTCACTCAATCTCTCGTATGGAAACCTATCGAGCAAGACACCTTGAAATTCTCAAGGCAATCCCTTCCATGATCTCTCTAGGTCAAAGTGCCAGAGCTTGCTGTTCATGTAGTGGTGATTGTTTAAAAACTCAGTTCTTAGATATTTCCTCTTTTCTCCCTAGCACTCCTCAGCCCTGTCCGATGATTCTAGGATAATAAAGGTTTCTTCCATCTGTGTTAATTGTACAAGTTCCCTAGAAAGCATTTCTGTGACAGTTGCAACTTGTGCTTATTCTTGTACAGTACCTGTTCGTTTATCCATTTTTCTCGGAGTTTCAGGAGTTGGCGTGATGTAATGCAGTGTTTTGACAGGTTGAATAAATGTCGCTTGCTACCATGTTCACACTTGTGCCTTACGTGCTGTTCAAAAGAAACTTTACGTGATCGCCAAACGTTACTCTGTAACCAACCTAAGCACCCCAAAGTTATTTTCTATAATAATCATTGAATGGCACACCATAGCACCCAAGTCCATGCGTTCCCAGCGCTACGTAGAAATTATCAATCTCATATTCCCCCCCTATCATAAAGCACAACGACTACGAGCTAATTATTTGCTCGTTTGCGCTAGGGGATTCTGCTAATTAATGACCGGATGAATTTGTTTTTCAAGTTATCTTCACACTGAGTTGGGTGTCTTTCTTCATCATAAGTTGCTTCCTTATTTTCCCGTTTGGTATTTTTACGCTTTTTATAGTGTTCAGTCATAGGAAATACACTATCCACTAAGTTGTTGCTCGCTTGGCAAACAGAGAGCTAGTAGTGAGGTTGTCCGCACTTTATAATTAGTATAGTTATCACCTTCGTTGTGCTGCTTCATGTGTATCTCAGTATCACCCGCCAAGCCTGTAACTCTTGTTGCCGCTTTCGGAGTATAGCCTTATGATGATTCTGCTATGTTGATTATCTGTCCAGATTTGCCTACTGCGCTGATCCGGCTGCATATGCTTCTCAAGGCACAATCTTGGATAGCAATAAGATAGAGAGCAGTTATGCTTATAACTTTTGGTTACGTTCTGTCTTCATAAAAATGCTTAAGAAGTAAGGCTTGATACCATACAGCGGAGCTATTAATTAGTCTCCGCATTACTGTCTACCGCATAAACAAGAAGACAGGTTAAACGAGTATCCTCAGAAGGCGCTTTCCGAATGCCTGGCATTCGACCATGACCGCTGCTGTGTTATCCGATACAGTCGAGAAAACTTCAGTATTATTCAGAAGCCACATATAACCTTGATTATCTCTGTTGTGCGCGACAGCAACTATAGTCATACATCGATGTATTGTTCAGTTCGTCCTCGACCTTGGTAGGCTCCTCACTGCCAAGCAGACCAGTCTTCTGGGTCTTTGGATTCGAATGGGGTCCCACAAGAAAGCCTTATTTTCTATAGTCTCGCTAGTCGGACTTTTGTGTCGTGGATTCCTGCAGGAATACATCAAGTCGACCGCGTACCGCAGCACAAACGGCCGGGATGTGTCAGAAGTTATCGTTCACCGAAGTTGCTAATAATCATCCTATACTGCTCTCACGTTCCATTTTCCCTCCATGTTTGCCTTCGCGTTAGGCGATAACTGTTTTCTGTAGCCAGAATAACTGGTAAACATTGGCGTCCCTCATGTGGCATTCTCCGATCACTAGGTCAGCACGCTTATTTAGCGTGTATTCCCTTATTTCTGGAGCTTGGCACCCGTTGTGTCTCGGAGATGCAAGTCTCTGACTCCAACACTTATTCACTAGAGTTCATCTCTATAGAGTTGCAGACCCAACCTCTTCTACCCCACGGTTTCTGGCGACGCCGATGTTGAACACTGTGGCCAAGATGAGGTAGGAGTTCTAAAGCAGAACAATACTTGATCGACTGAATCCCACTCAATTATGGCGTATTCGCTATCAGAATCAGTACATCGATGAAATTCTGTTGTAGTCCACGAAAGCATTGTGTTCGTTATGTCGATCTGCCTCCCGACTGGCAATTGTTTAGACATTCTCAGATTTATTCTGTCGCACCCTCCCCAGCCGTGCGAAGAAACCCAAGCATCTAAACACAATATTCCCAACGGGCGATTTGAACGCCTTACCTAATCGTCTTTCTGAAGATGGCAATCGGCTAGGTGGTGTTTGATGTCCAGATAGAATGCATTGGTAATGTTGACCGTCTTCTACAACTGTGTGCATCTTTCAACCTCTATATTTCAAATATCGCACTTCAGCATTACGCCACGGGGAGGCCGCTGTGTTCGTCCCAGTCATCGACACAAATTGACTATATAGTCGCTGTGTACATGTTGCGTCACTGTTGGAAACTGTAGCGCACCTTCGGGCAATCACCTAGTTTCAGGTTGTGCTGCTGTGCTCGCCCGTTTTTTCGTGATCTTTGCTCAGAGATAAATTCGTAATCAGCTGACACTCGTGCGAAAAGACTGTAAAGGCTATATACCAAAGGGCACCGACGAACCAACTATCCAGGTCGATTCATTTGAGAGAACTTAACCGACACTCGGAACAAATTACAGCAGCCATGGAAGTCTCTTATGGTGAACTGTGTTCCGGAAGAGTTGCACCACTGTAAGAGAATCGGATATCTGTCACGCTGTTCAACCTTTTGCACAAACTGCTTGAGTCTAACCGAATCTGAATTGTACAACGAACATTGAGAACTTGAATTGAAACCGAAATGTAATCTTGCGCCAAGTCCGCGAGCATCACTTGGAAAAGAATGGAACGAGTCATTTTAGATGAGAGTAGCTGAATGCTGTCCCCTATTATCCTCTGTTATGTTGACAGTGGAGTTGGTGTAAGCGATAGCATAGTTGAAAGAGCATTTTTTTGTCACCAGTCGTTGGGTCCAACTTGAACATTTCAATGCACAATTCAGTTGGCTTTAACCGGAACGGAACCAAGGTGGTCAGTGACTGCGTAACAGGCGGCCCGTTATCGGGATCGGAAGAGACTTTTGTGTCCAGCCGGCCAATGCTGGTAAACCAGTTGATGGGCTAGTGAGAAAATAAAATCATTTTATTTTGGAAAATAAATGCAGAAACTCCAATGCTGTGATCTATAGTGGAAACAAAAATAATGGAAATAAAAGACAAGGAGTAGTTCACTGTTAGTGGACACGTTTCTGCACTCATGATAAGGTGAGATATCGAAACACAAGTTCAAAGTTGTACCAGAATCATCCAAAACATACAGTGCTCCAACAAAGTTGAGGAAATTGAAAGGCTGGAAGCCGTAAAAACTCGGGTTATTGAAAGAGTGCGGGTGATCTGCTAGGCGATGGTGGTGGGTTTTTGCTACAAACGAAAAAGTGCGTATAATTGTCACAATCTAATTGAGCCTAATGTACTTGTCCTTCCTTCACTGACGGTATATTATAGGTGTGCCGATGATCTACTTACCACGGATGACCAGTGCATTCGTTGCTGCATTCATCAACACCATACGGTCATGTCACCACAACCTATTACACCTATGGTTCTTTTGTATGCTGCTCGCTTCAGTTCACCGCTCCGCAAGATGTGTTCGTTGAATTTTCCGGCACCACTCTCGACCGTATTCTATCGAATGGTTTGATTCAAGGCCAAGCCTTTTCAAGATCCAAAATGTGTATCACAGTGTGATAGACATTCTTGCACAACATCCCGGTTTTTTGGTTTTTGACCACCAATTTTTTCCTACCGGATTTCAGTTACTGGTAGAGCGACTACTTCGGACTTCGGTCGTCGCTCATCCGACGGATGTATCCTAGCCAACAAAGCTGATTACGCATCAGCACTGCTTCAATCCCATCCTTGTTCGTTCGCTGAAGTATCTCAATGTTTGAAGCCATGTCCGACTACGGGCTACCCATGATGCGTCTTAACATCGCTCATGAAAGCGGCTCAGATAACACACATTTCGTTGATACAATGTTTAGGTTCTACTGCTGTACGGCAGCTTGGACGGCACAATTGAATGATAAACAAGCACCTTAGTGTTTATCTTCAGGCTGTAATTCTTCCCGACACCTTCTTTAGGACGTCCGAAGTCGACGCTAACCCTTATCATATAATTTCATAACTCGTGACTCATGAACAGACGTGGTGGCAGATTGCTACCTTAGTAGCTGATTTCTGTGTAGCTATTCACATTGCCTCCAGTGATGTGGATCCCAGGTGTAGACACAGCACATTAACCCGAAGAATGCTGAAAAAAGAGAGTGCCTTACTCGTATTGATATCTAAATTAAGTTTGGGTGCATCGCTCGCGAAAACCATGGCCAATCGGTGAAGTCAACAAGCGTCTAACTGTGCGACATTCAGCCTCAGCATCGTCCTCCGAGTTCTGAAGGACAACTGTTAGAATCGCAGTCAAATATAAACTAACTAGGGTTAAGACAGACAGTCTTGCTTCACGCCATTGAAAGTCAAAATCACCAGAGGTCGATCCACGCGATTGTACCTTCGACTTCGTGCTCACATGCAGCAGTGTAATCCAAGTAATGGACTTTCCTGAACATACCAACTTCTCGACCATCACCAATAAGTGCCTCATGGCTCACGGAATCAAACATCTCAGTGAAACACACAAACAACGCAAACAGCGGCTGGTTACATTCAATACACTTTCTTTGGATCTGTCGACTAACGAACACCATGTCGATCGTGCCGCAACTTGCGCGAGATTCTCACTATTCCTCGGGAACATAGAGTTCTAAAAGTTCCGTGTTGAGCCGCCTCAGCAGCATTCTCGCTAACATCAATCCGGCGCAGCTCAGCACCTCAATGTCCCGATAGTCGTTGGTGCATTGCTTGCTACCCTCACGTTGGGCTGTTGTGGGACCCCTACCTATTCTCAGTCAGGTGAACCAGCTGAATTGAAGCACGTTCCAATACTGGTCCGCCATTCCTCAGAATTTCCCCCGGCAACTCATCTTTACATGCACCGTAGTTGTAAGATAGCTATCTGTACTTCTGCCAAATCGAGAGCAATGGCAAGTGAGAATTTGATATCTTGTTGTGGCAGCTCATTGACGGTTTCCCAATCAATGGTAGTCACACGGTTTAGGAGGTTACCAAAGCGCCTGTGCCAGATTTTTATGGTGTCCGCTGGTTTGGCGGACGAAAAGCCGTGGTCCACATCAATCGGTGCTTCACTAGGTCGGGTGGATGGAACAAAAATCGTTCAAAGCGAATCGTAGAACTCCTTCTGTTGTCCGCGGTCAGTGTAACCTTGCCTCAGATCAACTCGCTTTCTCCACCAATCGTTCTTGATTTCGTGAAACCGTTCAGTGGGTTGTCGTCGAACACTCAAGAGTGTGACTGTTTTACCCTCATTGTTTGGGTTCATTGCGGAAATAGCAAAACGTATTTTTCTCTCCGTACCACGTTGGAGATAGCTGCATTGTTGTTTTTCAACCAATTCGCTGTTTTCTGGCGCTGGGTATGGATCATCTTGATGGCTGATATCCTGATCTGTTTCTTCGAGCTGGTGCCACATACCCTCGGAGGTAGTGGATAGAGGTGAATCTTCCAGACGATCAAAGAAATGCACGTTAGAAGGTAGTCCTGTTTGAGTGGTGTATTCATTTAGCATACAATTTCAATCGCTACCCGGAAGATCTACAACAAACAGGTTTGCAGACATGAGTGAACAATTCGGTTCTGGCAAGCTGATGTTTCATGCGACACTCAGCCCCACACACCACTCGCGTAATACGCGCTCCGTGAATGTCCTGCTGTCGCACGATCACGTAATCATGCAGATGGTGATGGTTACCTCATGGCTGGGTTCACGTGGTGATATCGCTCGTGTCCAGCTGGGATTAGATGTTTGTGACAAGCAGCTCGCGATCAGCACACAGGTAAACCGACAATTACCGTCGTCGTTGGCTGAACCAATACCGTGGGGTCTGAGGACTCCCGACCAGGTTTTTAAGTGACATCCACCTCGTGTGTTGAAGTCACCCAGGAGCGTAGTATGGCGGGCAGTTGGTTACAGAACTGATCCTCGGTATCATCATTGTGACACATTGTTGGACTATAAACACCAAGAAACGTGGCAGTCCTGTCTCGACTGATTCGCAGGTGCATGGACATGATTCTAAGACCGATGCTGTACGGTTTACCTTTCATGAAAAAATGGATGTGATCGACTACTGCGAGACAGGCATCGTGCTTCTGGGTACTGTGTGCCAGTTAATGTACCCAATAAAATGTGTATCCAGCACCTGCACCCCGGAGATTAGCTTGATCTGCAAGCCTAGATTTCCTCAAGACTGAGATTGATGTCGTAGCGGCTCAGTTCTGTGGTGGGCAGTTCGGTGCGGCCTTCTGGCCTTCCAATAACTACACCGATTCAGCATCCTACGCACATTCCACGTCCCGACGGACAATGTCTTGCGTCCACAAGAATGCCTGAGATTGACATGTGAGGCCTCAGATTGCGTCGCTTTCTCAACAATTCTACCTGAGACAAAAGAAAATAAGGTTTTCTCGGAAACCGCACGCAGAGCGAATGACTCAAAAGCGTCACAGTGAGTGGTCGGTCCAGCCCGGGGGGCATCGATGACATCTCGATTAATGCCGCGCACAGTGGATACAGTATGAGCCAAATCAAACTTCTAAGAATTTGTGCGACTTTTTGACCGTACACGACAATACCGCTGGTTACGGTCAACCGTTGAGTGATTGCAGTGATCTTTGTTTGACGGTGCATTTTCTAACACCCTCCTTCCTTACGCACAGGACAGCATTATTGCAACCCTCAATAAAATTCTTCTGCATACTCATAAGTTCATGCCTCAATGTCTGTGCACGCTTACGCAATCAATTGTGTCACATACAAACTTACAAGCTTAGCTGCTTTTTGTTTGGGTGCTCCCTATTTGCCTAACTATCAAGATTAAACCTGAAAGGATCGAAGTTCTAATAACCATAGCAGCGTGGCTTCTCTCTTGTGCAGGTTCCTCGCCGGTTTCGTTTTACATATGTTCACTGAGCACTGGTAGGTAGGTGCCTAACATACAAACAGGATTCCGATCCAGTAGAGGGCTCGTTGCTCACTTTTTTTCCGCATCCAACCTAATATACCGAGACCAACAACAGTTAGGTACAACCGCGTAGTGGTCAAACAATGACATGGCTGCGAAATGCGAAGACCCCTGACTACTTCGTCGAATAGCGTGGGTGAGTGTTGTCAGTTCGGTTATGAACCCGGTGACCATGCAAATTACTGGCTAGAATGGTTATTCAAGGCGGTAGTGTGTCGCAGTCAGTGGTGTGCCTGCCTCCCAGACGTTTGTTGTTTCTCGTCTAACTTCGTTTTGAAACAATCAGTTCCTCTGAACAGTTTGAACACAGCATTTGGTATTGACTCGTCTGCACCAAATTCACTTTAACGTGGATGGGTTCTTTTTGTAGCAAACAACTAGAGGGGTGGATAATCAGTAAGCAGATTACGATCGGTCATTATGTCTCAGCAAAGGTTAGGTTCACGAACAGTTGTTTCTGAACACAGCGCTGGTTTGAATCGAGTGATTGCAACTGTTTTAGCAAACCGTAAGAATCTTGGATTGGAATGACGTAACAGGGTTTTGAAATCACAAGATAGATCGACAGCCTGACCGGCGATCAGGACGTGTCTAGCAACTGAGGAAATCGGCTAGTCACACCTTTTACCAACATTGCCATTCTCCGATATCACGGACTTCTGCACCCATTTAGGTAAATGCTCTTTCAATCTGGAGGTGAAGCATCTCTTGGTTCTGTCTATGTAACACAATGTCTAGTGGCACGGGTAGGCTTATCACCTACGACCGGAGGCACTGATAACTTCTGAATCCAAGCGATCACACGGAGTTCAGCTGCAATGAACGTTCGCACAATTGGATTTCCCAATCGCTGTGATGTTTTCTGCATGACATAATCGCCCTTAAAAGACAGCTCTATTAACACCCTCTCTTTATCTACAGTGACCACCTCTTCTGGTACTTTAACTTCACTGCGCCTATCTATGAACCCTCCGCGACTAACCATTCGATTATTGGACAGAACTAATCAGTTCCAGTACTCTTGTTAGGCTGTCCTGCTTACGGATTCCTACTGCTCGTGTTTACAGAGTATTCACTAGTAATCGTTTATGTCGCGCCCTAGAGAAGCTGCTGAGGGTTAGGCATAAACCTGGCCACCTAGGTTTCCTATAAACACATCTTATAACACAGCCGTCTACTAGATGGCATATCCAAATGTCTGAAAAAGGCAGCAGTCTCATTGGTGGATTGGATTCCTGTTAACAGTAGAATTCGTATCGCCTGCTTGGCAGGTTCGACTAAGACCAGCTCTAGGTGCAAAACTTTCGAAAATCTTTTCATCGCGTCTACTTACGCTCCAGTTGAATGTATTGACGTCGGCGTCAAGGATGCCTTTTACTCGGATCTAGCAGCTCTCCCTCGTTTGACACATGGTTATGATATAGTCGTTCCGGTCGGGGATATGAATACCCAGATCGGCCGCCTTGGTGAAGTCAAGTCTTGTTTTGATCGCATGTTTGGGATGGCGTCACATCGATCAGATAATGGCGGATGATTGTTGCAACATAAGTTATTTTTAACCAACACTAGTTTTAGACATCGTGCGCGTCATTGCTATACTTGACACCCTCCCTCTGTGAATCAGGCCTGGTCTCAGATAGACCACATAGCTGTTAGTTATAGGTTACGGGGCTCCACTCAGGACTGTCGGTTTATTGGAGTACGTACTTGGACTCGGACCATGCGTTGGTGCGTTGCCGTTTTTTCTTACTTTTGGTGGACAGTGGCCCCACCGACAGCAACGACTGGGTGTTGAGAAACTGGCTATACCAAGCCAGCTTGGAGAACTGTCTTAGTAGTTCTCATTTTGAAGATCCTAATAGCTGTTGGAACAGAATCTCACAGATAATTTATGAAGCAGGTGCAGTAGCATGCGGCACGGGGGTAAGTGAGTTGAACAAACATTGAATTTCGGAGAAATCTCTGGAGTTTTAGGAGCCAGACGGAATATCCTTCCAGGTAGTTCACAAGATAAGTTTGGCAGAGATATCCGTAGGAAACTGAAACACAGACTGAAGGCTGATTGTGAGGCCTGGTCATTGGGAAGAGTTAAAGAAATGGGGACCGCCTTTGCTTCAGGAAGCATCGGCAGATTCTTCAAGCTTGATTATTCTACTGGTCCCAGGCGACTGTCTGTCAGTGAAGCTATCAGCAACACAGACGCCACATTCATCTGCAATGAGTCTAGAAGGTTAGAACGGTGAGCGGAACAATTTGAGCGGCAATTTAGCTGGCTTCCTTCTTCTACTGTGTTGCCGCCACAAACTTGTAATGTAGCATTCTGGTTGGTAGATTTGGGAGCAGTCATTGAGACTGAGGTCCGCAACTGCATTGCGGCCCTCAAACGTAATGGGGCTGCTGGTCCGAGTGATCTCGTGCGGGCACTTTTCAAACAAGGGGGAGAGGCGGTAGTGAAGGTTTTGACTCAGTTGTTTCAACTTGTGTGGATGACGGAAACCATTCCCCCGAGTTGGGGTCAGTCGATAATAATTCCTATATTCAAGAAAGGTATCAGGAGCTCTC
The DNA here is from genome assembly GCA_008508345.1 of Paragonimus westermani. Lineage (NCBI taxonomy): Eukaryota > Metazoa > Platyhelminthes > Trematoda > Plagiorchiida > Troglotrematidae > Paragonimus > Paragonimus westermani. The sequence continues at coordinate 44,837 of QNGE01003269.1, read as the reverse complement.
ACGGAAACCATATGGGAATTAGTTTGACCCCAGTCATTACTAGGGTGCTAGCACCCACTATACTTCGTCGATTCACTGCAGTTCGGGAGGTAAACATTAGGGAGGAACATGCGGTGTTTCGCCCCGGGCGGTGATGTATAGATCGCATTTATACCCTTCGTCAAATTCTGGAGCAGCCTCACGCGTACCGCCGGTCAACAGTTGTATTTCTCGACTATAAAGGTGCGTTCGCTTCTGTGGATTGATCCACACTTTTAGAGTCGCTTAAATGCAGAGGTGTACCGACCAAGTATGTGAACATACTGTCGGCGCTTTACTCCCAATGGTTCAGCTCAGGTTAGGGTTTACGGTGAACTTTCTAACAGTTTCAGTGCCAAGGATGGCGTGCGTCAAGGCTGTCCACTTTTACCACTTTAGTTTAATTTTGTGATGGGAGAAATAAAGGAGGACTGTCTGTGCCGGCCTGGACCTCCTACCTGATGGAAGACTGATCGACCTTGATTATGCTGACGACAATGTGTTGCTGTTTGACAGGTTTCAAGCAGCACAAACAATGCTAGATGCTAATTCGCGTTCTGCTAAATAATTCGGAATGCGTTTTGCAGTCTCAAAATGCAAAGTGCTTCTGCAGGACTACTGTGACCATGTCGATTTGATGTTAGATAATGTAGTAATGTAGTTTGTTGACCGGTTTGTGTACTTGGGAAGCTGCATCAGCGGCGGCAGCGGAGGTGTATGGAATGAAATAGAAATGCGTATCTCTCAGGCTAATGTGTTATTTGCTAGCGAGCTGCAGTGCCAACCGGTGAGTTTCGTGACCTCCATAATTTAATGGGTGCAATTTGAAAGCGGTTTCAATAAGTCTGTCGTATTTCTAAAAATTGACGTGTTCAATGCTTGCAGCTGCCTGCGGTCCAAAATGCATTATATTACCCTATCCTGTCTGCGGCACACGCAATTAGGAAATCATTGAGCTGTCACTTCAAACTATCATAAGATTATCTGCTTCATTAGTTTGTCATGTACCTTTGATCTGTTGCAACTACCGCACGAGACTTCTATTTTTTTTTCTCCAGGGTAAACGGAAAGATGTGATTGGTTCAAGGTCGTCCGATGTGGTCTGCTCATTTGATAAAAATTTCCTTCCTGCAACAAATCAAATCGTTAACTGGCCTTTGAGAGGCGACGCATTAGCCATGGGAATTTTGCAGTGCTTGAAACTTTTAGCTGACCTTTATGGTGTCTCTTTCGTTTCTTTCGTTTACCTTCCGTTTGTTCGGCGCGCAGTCAAAACTGTTGCAATGACCATTGGAGTTGGCACGTTAGCTCTGGACGCGTCGGAAGATTCCGGTGTTTGTTTTAATGAGAACTCGTGTACTTGGAACGCACGAACTTTCGGTAGGCTCGTCGCCGCCCTTACCTTTCTGCATCAGCTCATTACGTTTATTCCAGATTCATTGCTCTTAGATCTCCTACAGGTATGTTCTCGTGCACAATTTTCTTTTCAAGCCACATATTAATTTTGCTTTTTAGTCCTTATGGTTAATTCAGTCGCTGTTTGTTTGGGCGTTTTTTAATCAGCGTTATGGAGATTTTCGCCGACTCTAAACATGAAAAACGGAGAATTTGCTCACAGATTTTTTCGAAATTCTTGATAAGATGTAGAAGTTTATTCAGTGTTTCCTCTGACTACCATTGATATACTATGAAGTTATTCGTTGGCAACCATCCAACGTGCAAATCTTTTATTCTGTCTGGTCTGATCGGTCATCGTAAATGACTTCCCGAACTAGTCTGCAGAAGGTAGTTGATATGGTCTGCGCACAGTAGCAGTGTATGGTTTTTTCAGAGTAGCTCGTGATTCGCTGAGTCAGAATTGATCTTTATTGAAAAGATCCTTCACATTAACAGTGAATGTACTGTAGATTGCTTTTACTGTTGTCGGCGTGAAGAAACTGGAAACTCCAGTTTCTTTTTCTGTCCAAATGAACAGGCAATAGGTGTAACTGTTTATAAATTCCATAGTTATCAGTTGCGTATCCGAGCCATCGCGCCTGAATCTCTACATTCTTGTGCACCTGGACTCTTCTTTAACTGGTGTTGTGTAACTGGAATGTTCTACAACAAGTCTTTTGCTGTTATCGAAATTTTCTTCGAGGGGTTCTCTTCCACTCGGATTTAGTAGGCCGCGAAGAAATACAGCGAACTCTGTACTGGATTTTCACAACTGCCGCATACTGGCGGTGTTTGAACGCACACTGTTTTTTGAAATCGAGTTCATGAGAGTACCAACGGCAGTATGGAGCGCACCGGTAGTTACACATACCTTGTTTTGGATACTTCTCGGTGTAACTTGTCGCATGGCATTGAGGGGAAATACCTATTTAAATGCTGCTGTTCACTGTCGTCACAAGCAGTTCAAAATATTTCTTGTCCTAATCTGCCATTCATCGGTGTATATCGTTACCCGTTTCAACTTCCTGGTGTTCATGTGAACGTTGAATTCTCACGAAGGCATTTCCTAATCAGTTGCTCGTTCTCCTCCGCAGTTCATTGTGATAGTTGTTTGCTTTTGTTCTCGTTAATAAAATCAGTGTATTCGATGACAGAATTAGTTACGCAAGCTTAGTGTGCAATTAGTGGTCAAGCATCACTGCAAATCTGAGTGCACCCTTGCTCGTGGGAATTTCATTCTGCGGTCACTTCGGTAACATGTGCGCTTGTATTATGCGGCCTTCAAGAAACGAATTCGGTATCCAACACCCATTTCGCATGTATGTGTAGTGTGAACTATTGGAAACGGCGGTTACTAGAGCCTGGGGTGCTTCCGTTATTTCTGTGGTCTGTGAACCAGAAGCACACCTTAACTCTATCATTTTAACGATGCATCAACTGATCTTCAGTCATTTGCACTTGCTTGCTTGCTTTCATGTGTTTTCGTGTACGTGCCAAAGGATTCAGTACTACAAGATCTGCTCACCCAAGTCATACGCATTGCTGGTCGACATGATTGCTCGTATCCAGGATCGTCGCGTGGACGCCGAGCGCTACTGTATCGGTTGGTTGATTGCATCTATGTTCTCGGCCGACGCGTAGGCTTCGAACTGACTCGGACATACATGACCTCCTTGTTTCAAATGTTTTTTGCTCTTTTTGATCGAGTTGCTTATCTGAAAGGAAAAACGAGTCGGTTTCGGGCTGAAATTAATGCAGGTTTGTTGTTGAATTTTGCATCCATATCAGGTTCATTTAATTTGTCTGTTTAGTACCAGCCCCTTACAAAATGGTTTCAGTATGTGACCGAAGCTGACATTACCAGCTATAATTGGGGTATTGTCACACATTTGTTCAGACTGTTGGCTTAATCCACACTCGATATTTAATGGCTTTTATTTTGTACCTCGGTAAGCTTGTTGTTATGAACATCCATTTTTGCCAGTGAGACTGCTTTCTCCCTATGTATGGACAGTTTCGCAGTCTCCAACAGAGCAGATTTCTAACAGTTATCCTAGCATCTTGGTTTTCCTGGCTTATGCTAACCTCATCGTTTAGTCGTCACGTGACTCTTTCCTGATATTACTGTTTCAAGCCAGTTTATCCAGTATCGTAACTTCTACGCTTCGCACACGACCAGCTAATTTGTTGTGGAGCCCTTGGCATTTCTTTTGACTGCCCTTGTATCGAAAACATGAGTGATTCACTCCTCGACATTTTCATAGCTAATAAATACTAGGGGATTTTGATTTTCCATATAGATTGGAAATCACCCACATTTAGTCATAGCTGTCGAAATCCCATCATCAGCAATCAAGATGCCACTCAAAAAAGACGATTTCTATTATTTCAACTCGGGGGAAGTCCTAGTTGAAGGGTCATCAGTTAGAGTTGAAAGGACAGTTACCGTGTCTCCTCTCGGGCATTCAGAGCATTACTCACAAACGTAAATGGTTGAACGTTCACATATGGTGATTCGGTGTTGCTTATTGTGGGGTGGATGGCGCAGTGTTCAACACGGCGGCCTCATGCAAGCGTGGCGGGGGTTCTAGTCCGGGCCGTGACAAAGATATCTGCGTAGTCAAATCAGGGCATTACTGCATTTGTGTACACTTTTAACTACATCCACCTAATCAGTGAGCTAAAAAACGTGTGTATGTGGATAAAAATGTGATGTAAATGGATGTTCCTGCAAGTTGTTAGCACTGTTGTTGGTCCCAACCATAACGGAAAAAAGGAGTTATATCCTGTGTATTGACTTTGTAACTAATGAATCTAACAGTTAATTTTTTACTGGGCGACTGATTGACTGTGCTTTGTATGTGGCGCGTGATAATACTCAATGTTTTGTGGACAAATCTACCACAAGGGAAAGTGAACTAGATTAAATTTGAAAATACCTCTGGGTTTAATTTAACATAACCTGACGGGTATAAACAAGAGGACACGCAAGTAAGAGGGCAGTGCAGGCCTTGGGATGGTGGGAATGCCGCATTAAAAAAACATTTGTTCAGTGGTAAGAATCTATAGAAGGTTTTTAAATGCCACACCAGAGTCGTGTGGTGTAGAGCTTTGAGAAAAAAGTCTGTTACTGTGAACTTGCTTCGGAAAAGTGTGTATACTTAGATATTTGACTGCTGAACATCGTGGCACAAGTTGGAAACCAATGTGAACGGTGTGATATTAATGAAAAGGGATAGGCATATATCCTGGCCTATTGATTAATTCAGCTTTAAGTTTCTGAAGAGCACTCAATACAGTAGCCTAGTTTATACCATTTTTGTGACTTGGAGTTACGTGGCTCAAAAATCAACATCTGGAGCATCTTCTTAGACAGACAGATCTTGAGTCCACTAGAAGAAAAGTTGAGAGAAAGTATGGCACCTTAGAGGACACTTTAATCATGACTTAGGGACAATATGCGACCGAAGGTACACGCAGTTCGCATTCCATTATTGGAGGTCCTCAACACATCTTGTTCAGGCCATTTGCTGTAGGTGGTAATACATCTGACGTGATCAGCTCACATGTATCAGCTTCTATGGTGCTACCACGATTTCTACCGGGTCTTCTTCGTTTTATTCGCTTTTTTACTCAGCAACTGTCTTCGTTTTAATTACCTTTTTCGTGTGCAAGTTTGGCAATGTTCTTTTCTTCCTGATAGTCAGTGTTGGTTAACCTTCAAAGCATGCATTACTCTTATTCCAAAGAACGCCGAACTTTATCACTTATAATGTCTCAACAGTATTTTGCTGCAGGTTGACTGGGCGACTAGCTCCGTTCGGTAGTATTTTTGATGTGTAACTTGGTCACACTTTGTTTGTGCCGAAAGACATTTTACTCTAACTACGACTGTAAGGAGACGTAACAATAGTTATTGTATCACATGATACTCCTTCGCGCACCGACATTTGACCGCACATTTTTTCCATGTCTGGGTTATTCGTGTAATGGTAGTGTTAACAACATTCGAGCCGACTGACCTACGGTTGTTGAGTTAGTAATCTTCGTTAATTAAGTCAAAGAATTTCTACTTAATTTCATTACCTCCCTTTGACAAACCACACCATTTCACTGTTGTTTCGTGGCTTCAGAATATTCTGTGGGATGTCCCCCTTTTGTATCGGGCCACAATGATACTCAACGGCCTACGATCCGTGAGGACGTTGCACAGGAACTCTATGACACGTTTACGCCTGAGCTTGCGCGACTGGCATACATTCTCTTCTGTCGTCTTGCCGGTATGATTTGCTACGTTATTTGTTTTATGGAACTTATTTTCCCCTGGCTCATTTTTGTTCCATGTTAGTCTTCATTTGGCGTTTGCCTTTAATGAGCTCTGCTATCGGAAACCTTCTACCGAGTGTCTTAGTCATCGGTATTTTCAAAAAATAAACATCTGATGTACTAATATGTTTCGTGGGCTGTACTGCAATCGATACTTTTTCTTTCCGTCTTTCCAAAATAAAGTGAAACCATCTGTTCAACATGCGCTAATGGGCAGATTACTTTTGTATACCATAGAAACTCGCTACCTGTTTTATTGACCAGTGACTGATTCAAAACTTGTTCTCCTTTAATGTTAAACCCCTCTATATAGTTATTTCTCTGTTCATCCACCTATTAGATTACAGGACCTCTTTGTCGTCGATTTTCGTGGCATTCGCCGTTAAGAACAATAGAGCTTCATGCGTATTGTTTCTTTCCAACCTCTTAAGGTGTATTACCTGGCGTCAACAGCCATCTCATCATATCGTACCTCATTTGAATTGTCTAAGAACTGTTTATTTCACCCATTTCACTAGCCGTTCAAGGTGTTCTCCACTAATGCGAATTAAGCTCAATCGCGATTACTGTTGTTACCGCACCACATCCTTTCCACCACACAGAATAATGTTTTTGTATCAGATTTCAGATTTTCAAATATCAAGCCTACCTTTCGCTCTAGTGCCCACCGTTTTTCGCTGACCTACAATATAGCTAGCGTATCTCGTTCGCGAGATGAACCTTTTGCAGCTACGTTTTCTCATGTACATTGTCCATACGAAGTGTAACGAAATGACCATGTTGTTTCGAATCCCAGCTCTTACATATCTCTGAACTGTCTGAACAGGACCAAACTTATGAAGTGTAGGTTTGTGGTGCACATTGAAAAGCAAGGTGCACCTTGATGATCGAGGGTTTTCTTCCGCATTGCAAGCAATGATTCGATATAAACTATCCTGGGAACATACCCGAAGGGATTAGTGTAAATAAAATCATTGCGCAATTTTTGTCCGAACTGATTTCGAAGCATCTTACTGGTTGTCTCTTTATCGACCAAAATCAAACAGTCAGCTAGTAACGCTATTTTTTCTGTCTTTCAGCCTTGAATTTCTAACGGATCTTTCTTTGTGCACTGTGACTTTACATGTACTCTGTCTAATTATGTTGATTAATTTTTTGCTGTTTTCTGTGGACTAGGTGGATTGCGATAACGGAATAACGTTCTCTTATCAACCTGTTCAGTAAGGTCTGACAGCTTTGGCTTAGTCAGTTAAACAGCAATGATGTAAACACTTTGTTCCTCAATAAAGTAATTGACCAGCTTTGATCCTTCTCCGCTGTTATGATTCTCGAACAATACACTTTCAGTATGCTGCATTTGAAAGCACTAGTGAACTCGTTTTCGCCCGGTTCACAGGAGAACTCCGTCACCGAACTTTTGGTGCAGGACTATGCACAGATTCCTTATAGTTTTCATCCATCTTCCTTTGATATGCAGGTCGGAAAACTCTGCGAGCGGTTATTCTGATCATTTTATTTTGTGAATGAGCTTTTTTGACTCGTTGATTTTTCGTCTTAAGCATTTGTACTCCTAACTGGTACAATGCATTACTCATCAGTACGTTTGGTTGTCGGTTAAGTCGAATTCTTACGAGTCTCATCGTAGGTGGTGCCTCATCCGAGTGTTCAAATTTTCTCGCGAATTCACTCGCTTGGCATGTGTTAATGCTTTGCGTTTGACTTCCACAACTTCCAGAAAACTATTTCATTGTACGGCTGGCTCACTGTGTTTCTTTTTTTATTGACCCATTTAAAAGAGATGACGTGTAGCTAGTCACTTACTGTCCTAAGTCTTATCCACCTACCGACTGTTCTTACTTGTAGTGGCATTCAATTACTGGTGAACAGAATAAATTGCTGTTTGTTTCATATTGTTCCAAAAACGTTCTTGTCTATATAAAGGCGGTGCCTATATGGATGCGTATTTGTACAACGCGGAGTTGATCCACTCTTTGGTTGGTTCGATTCTGACTCTGGAGGGAGATGTGTTGAACCTCGCAGATTCCACTTTCACTTCGGCGACAGGATGCGTTACTGTTGGAGATGACTTTACTGCGAATAAACAGTTATCGAAAAACCCATGGACGAACGCATCAAAAGGGCCGAGTGCGGTAGGCACAGATTTGTATTGTTACTTTAATAGCAGACTGTTGATGGATTCCATTGTGAAACCACGCAGTTCGTATAGTCCTCATACAAGATAACTCGTTTGGAAGTTTTTATCGGGTTTTCTACCCTCTTACTGACTGGCATGTTGACATAAATCAGCCTCACGTTTTTGAACGCCATTTGGCGTATTAATGCAACTTAGGTACGCGGCTGCGTATCCACCTCCCTAAAAGAGCTTCCGGAAACTTTCTTAAAACTAGCTTCTTTAGTGTGTGGTCTAAACTCCAAGTTGTACAGTGCCACTGGTAATTAGAACATGTCATTAGTTTACTAATAGTGTAGTCGTCAAATAAAAATAGTCGGAGAACACTATACGAAAACCCAGGATGGCTTTTATAGAAGTCAATTACAATGCATCCGTTCTTTTTCGTTGGTGAACTTTGCTGCATCGTCTACATTTGCTTTCGACAAACAATTTTTTTTCACAATCTTCTTTAATCAACCATGGAACTGGCATTGCGATATACTTGTCTCCAGAGGTTTCCGTGTGCCGTTGAGATGCTGACTGTCCTCGGAGCATTCCAACACTTAATTCCACGTAAAGATGGCTGTTTCGCTCAATATACTGTGCGGAAATTATTGCGCTGTTTTTTTAATATGACGGTCTTCGACGTTTGTGACGTAATCGATGCCAACAGAAACAGCTCCATTGTGTTCCATTTTCGATTTTTATTCAAGATCGACCAAACCTGTTAGGTTTTAACAATCGGACAGCATCCAGTCCACGCATGACCCTGTATTTCGCTTATCAGCGAGTTCCTTGTGGTGTAGTTGCTTAACATTTCCCTATATACTTGGATACCGGTTCATTAAAAATTGTAGCCCGTGATTTCATATTGAGAACATTTGTTCAATAACATCCCTCTCTCGTCGTCGTGTCACTGTGTATAATCGACGCGAACTTAAAATTCCTAAATGCATTGAACAATTCTCCGCACTCCTGCAAATTGTCCTTTGTCTGTATATGTTTGTATCTCGTTACTTGTGCGTTCTCGTCTCTGTATTGGTCCGGAAATGATTGTGCTAGACGGTTTATATGCGTGAATAAACGTGGCAGAAAATATCGGTAAGGCTGCTGGCAGGCAATCAGACCAGTGAGCAACACTGAGACAGCATTGTACGGTCATCTACATTTAACGACCTGAATAACTGAGATAGATTGGCGGGTATGAAACGATTCAGTCGTGATCACAGAGTTATGCAATGCCTTTCAGTGTGAATAGACACCAATTATGAAGCCGTTTTCTCAGCAGAATAACGTACCTCTAATAAAAACAAACTTTTTCGGGTGACTATGTAGCAGCCCATCTTCGTTTACAGCAACCACATGCGCCAGTAAACAACCACGACTCAAAAACAAAGTGTTCCATACAATGATCGCCTAGAAAATCCGCCGACATGCTGACACGAACATAAAACATTCACGGTTATACCACAAAACTAAACAAAAGTGGTAAAAGTGGGCAGCCTTGACGCACGCCATCCTTGGTACTGAAACTGTTAGAAAGTTCACCGTAAACCCTAACCTGAGCTGAACTATTGGGAATAAAGCGCCGACAGTATGTTCACATACTTGGTCGGTACACCTCTGCATTTAAGCGACTCTAAAAGTGTGGATCAATCCACAGAAGCGAACGCACCTTTATAGTCGAGAAATACAACTGTTGACCGGCGGTACACGTGAGGCTGCTCCAGAATTTGACGAAGGGTATAAATGCGATCTATACATCACCGCCCGGGGCGAAACACCGCATGTTCCTCCCTAATGTTTACCTCCCGAACTGCAGTGAATCGACGAAGTATAGTGGGTGCTAGCACCCTAGTAATGACTGGGGTCAAACTAATTCCCATATGGTTTCCGTGAGAGCTCCTGATACCTTTCTTGAATATAGGAATTATTATCGACTGACCCCAACTCGGGGGAATGGTTTCCGTCATCCACACAAGTTGAAACAACTGAGTCAAAACCTTCACTACCGCCTCTCCCCCTTGTTTGAAAAGTGCCCGCACGAGATCACTCGGACCAGCAGCCCCATTACGTTTGAGGGCCGCAATGCAGTTGCGGACCTCA
>QNGE01003269.1:18788-34755 GCA_008508345.1 Paragonimus westermani | reverse complement strand
GTTTGCTTTTTCTTCATGGTTGTGTGACGGTTAAGCGTATGTGAGACCCACGATGTATAGGTGTCTGATGGTGGTTTGGAAGCTTTTTGGAAACGTGATGAATATCACCGCGGAAGATCGATCTGATAGTGCAGACAAGTTAAAAGCTTTTCGGGGTGATTGCTGGGAATCAACCGAAGGTTAGTGGAATAACTTGCCTCTCAAAGAAAGTGGACGTGTGCAGCAGAGGTAGCATAATGGATATTCCATAATTCTTAGGAAGCAAACACTACGGTAGCATAATACAGATATTGAGGTGTTGGACAATGCCAAACAAAATGGTGGCAAATGTGTTAATTATGAAGAGATTCAAATGTGAGAAACCTGGACCACATCCGTACTCCCATCGTGACAATAATTGTGGTGATCGGGATTTTCTAACCAATGACCGAGTGCCTTTCGGCTGCTTCCAATGATTGGTAGGATTAGAAGACGATCTACGCAGTTTAACACGTCATTCGAGTAACCAAGAATGAACTACAAATCTTAATCACCTGGTTTAGTATTCATAAATTTGGAATTTACGGAAATGGTCACGAGTAACACAGCCATCAAGTAAGAAAGCAACCTCCTCGATACGGAGAATGCAATCAATTAACAATGCACGTAACATAACGACCGGATTCGCCATTTCGACTGAAACGTTCTTTCAGTGGGTCGAAATAAATAGAAGACTATACTATTGCAGCCCACAACTCTTGTTCAGGTTGCAATTTGTTTGCAACAGGAATAATTCATACTTATAATTACATTGCCACTAATTCCTCATATCCCGGATGGATATTTGACGCTGATCATCCGTAATGTGAATCGTACCGCATAACACACAATACAGTCTGAATTTTCGGCTGCTCGTCAAGCTTAGCATTTAGGCTCCAAACACCCCAACAGCACACGAGGTATCATAAGGTACACAGATGTTTGGACGTGGAGTTCAAGTCTATAAACCCGAAATACGCACAGATGAGATCACATAGATTAGTGGTGAGGCGTTTGAAGCCAAAATGGGAAGTTCAATGAACACCGAATGCTACCGAGCCACCGACAGCCTCATAGGTTGTGCGGACACATCTTAGAGTTTCCGCTGGATTCTGTGGGATTTTTGTATATCAAGGGCGGAATCAGTTCACATATCGAGTGAGCTTGAGTCTTATGCATATGATAGGTTAGAATCGTACCGTTTACGCCGATCCTTCATTGCAGATCACGCGCTTTGATGTTGCGCGTAACAAAGCGAACGTTACTCTCAATTATTTAGTTCGCCGGTTATACACGACAAACAGTTAACATACTCCGGCACACGCAGGAATACTCGGACCTTCGACAATCGGTCACACCGATGTGAACAGCACTAAGGAGATACGATACATATAAATTGGGAGGTGTCGGAAAGTAAAAGTCGGTCACAATTTGGGTATCCTATGAACGGTTCAATTCACATTATACTGTGTCTGTCTGCAGACTACGCCCGAAGTTAATCGGGCGTGTGAGGCCGAATGCGGAGTATTTCATGTTCGACGGACACTCAGTAATGAACCCAAATAGGTGCGACGTCTGCGAATGTTGTACGAAATTACCCAGGTGGCTGGATTTGACATAATGCCTCAGCTGCAGCACACGCCTGCTGTTGGTAGCAATCAGTCCGATGTGTTGTTGTTAGATCATGGATTTCTGGTGAACTGTTATCGTCGCTGTGAGTATTGAGGGACCGAACGCCGGGCTAGAAGCATCCCGTAGACGTCTTCGTGACCGGAATTGCGAGAGTTCCAGGCGAGGTAGACGAACGAGTTCGCTGGCCAAGATGTTGTCCAGTCAGGGGCTGTGTTTGACATAGGTGTCGGGAGCCTAATCGGTGGTTGATCAAGCGATTGACATATTCTCAAGTTTGTTACCACCGCGGGGTTGACGGTTTCAGTCGTAAGGTCCTGAGACGACCGATGGGTTGGCGGATCGAGATGATGCGCCTTTACAGGACGAAATTCGTGTAGTTTTTGTTGATGTTGATCACGGGTTCTGTGTTACGCAGTTGTCACTTGGGTGGATTGATCGCCCCGTGTGCTCGTTACATCCGATCAGAAACATAAAAGCACTGTTGGAATGGGCTGGGAACGTGTTTTCGTTTGGTTGTAGAAATTGTAGTTAACGCACAATTTCGCAGCTTATGTGCTTGCAAGCAGAACAGTGGGAATGCAAACCGGAGTTACTTATTGGTCATCTGTGCCTTCTCAAAGTACTTCCCAAAGTGACTATTTTCAGAGGTATCCATCTTGAACTCATTGACTTCAAAAGACGCGGTGAATATGCTTAAAATTAACTTTTGCATACAGACTTTAATTTCTAAGTTCCCTACATTAGGTGGATTCGCGGACTCAAGTGAAATGATGTAGTCAGTTATGGCTCGTATGGGGTTGATTGGTTAGACTGTTCGCAGTACCGTGCCTCTGTGATAACGTCCGAGATTGTGCCCGGTAGTTGTTTTATCTTTGTTTCGGCTGGCTGTTGAGATTCCTCAACGGGCACCTGTGTTGCTATGCTGAACATGTGTTCAGTCCTGTATCTGTTGTAGGTTTTCTGATTACGCTATCGGGGTTTTGCTGTGAAAAGACTGTGATGACAACTGCAGTTGACTTGATGTTGTTCATACAAATCACAAGCGTGCTCTTCCTGTACGTTTTCTGGACTTAAAGGCAGAGTGAATCTTCGAGGATGAAATCTGATTCTTGAAAATAGGTAGTATTCATCCTGTTCGTCTCGTAAACACAATGGCTGAACTAGGATAAATACTACTGCTGCCGTCTAACATAGCTGAACATCTGGTCTAGTATTTCTATTATTAAACCAGCTAAGATGCTCTTAGAAGCTCAAAGGTTGCCACTGAACATCAGTTGTGCCTAACAAAGCAGTATGCGCCTGCTATTATATGGAATATTGATTATGAATTATGCAATATGAATATCCTCATCAATGTAGCAATGAAAGTTTCGATTTTCCACCCCGTTTGAATCACTTAAATTCCCGTACATGTAACATTTACAGACTAGCTCTCTGTTTCTTCGATACTCTTTCCTAATCAGCCCACTAGTTGCTCACGTTGTGCTGATAGTGAGTTTCATCTTCGGGGTGCTTGGACAGATATACTTCAACAGCAACAAGATGAGATAAACGAAATGGAAAACAGACAACAGTCCTATCAATATCATGGGATACGAGCTTCTTGTTTTGTGGGTATGTTTGTAAAGGCTTGAACGCACTAACTGTGTTTAACTTGACCTTTTTTTTATCTCCGTTACATTTTAAGTCAGTGGATTACCGCATTTTGTAAAGTACCTCCTGTTGATTATGACATCTGAGCTGTTAGGTTCTAAGGGTTTGTGTCACTGGTGTATTCGTCAGCCTCAATGACTGCTCCCAAATCTACCAACCAGAATGCTACATTACAAGTTTGTGGCGGCAACACAGTAGAAGAAGGAAGCCAGCTAAATTGCCGCTCAAATTGTTCCGCTCACCGTTCTAACCTTCTAGACTCATTGCAGATGAATGTGGCGTCTGTGTTGCTGATAGCTTCACTGACAGACAGTCGCCTGGGACCAGTAGAATAATCAAGCTTGAAGAATCTGCCGATGCTTCCTGAAGCAAAGGCGGTCCCCATTTCTTTAACTCTTCCCAATGACCAGGCCTCACAATCAGCCTTCAGTCTGTGTTTCAGTTTCCTACGGATATCTCTGCCAAACTTATCTTGTGAACTACCTGGAAGGATATTCCGTCTGGCTCCTAAAACTCCAGAGATTTCTCCGAAATTCAATGTTTGTTCAACTCACTTACCCCCGTGCCGCATGCTACTGCACCTGCTTCATAAATTATCTGTGAGATTCTGTTCCAACAGCTATTAGGATCTTCAAAATGAGAACTACTAAGACAGTTCTCCAAGCTGGCTTGGTATAGCCAGTTTCTCAACACCCAGTCGTTGCTGTCGGTGGGGCCACTGTCCACCAAAAGTAAGAAAAAACGGCAACGCACCAACGCATGGTCCGAGTCCAAGTACGTACTCCAATAAACCGACAGTCCTGAGTGGAGCCCCGTAACCTATAACTAACAGCTATGTGGTCTATCTGAGACCAGGCCTGATTCACAGAGGGAGGGTGTCAAGTATAGCAATGACGCGCACGATGTCTAAAACTAGTGTTGGTTAAAAATAACTTATGTTGCAACAATCATCCGCCATTATCTGATCGATGTGACGCCATCCCAAACATGCGATCAAAACAAGACTTGACTTCACCAAGGCGGCCGATCTGGGTATTCATATCCCCGACCGGAACGACTATATCATAACCATGTGTCAAACGAGGGAGAGCTGCTAGATCCGAGTAAAAGGCATCCTTGACGCCGACGTCAATACATTCAACTGGAGCGTAAGTAGACGCGATGAAAAGATTTTCGAAAGTTTTGCACCTAGAGCTGGTCTTAGTCGAACCTGCCAAGCGGGCGACACGAATTCTACTGTTAACAGGAATCCAATCTACCAATGCGACTGCGGCCGTTGTGCTGAGGATCTTCGAAATGAGAACTACTAAGACAGTTCTCCAAGCTGGCTTGGTATAGCCAGTTTCTCAACACCCAGTCGTTGCTGTCGGTGAGGTCACTGTCCAACAAAGGTAAGAACAAAACGACAACATACCAACGCATGGTCCGTGTTTGTTGGGGATGTCACATATCCCTCCTACCAAAAAAACTGCTCACTAACTGATAATGAGCACTAAACGTTTTTTGTAAATCTGAGTTCCTCTAAGGTACCATCATCTTCTTTATATCTGGCGGCGACTTACATACAGGACGCTAATTCGACTGGTTTTACTCGGTCGCTAATGAGCCTGCTTTTATTCACTCGACCGCTTGACGAGCTATAAAAATTCAAGAGCTATAATTTGTAATTGCGATTCGGCACTCGGAACTTCGGAGTGAGACAATAAACGTTCAAAAGGTCTAACATTCGGGCGAGAGCGGCCTGTTGACCTGCATGTTTCAGAGTGCGAACGTTGAAATCACCCCTGTTAATTTGCATTCTATGTCTAAGGAAGGGGTGAGGGGAATCTGAGGCTGAATTGTAAAAGGTGGAACTTACCGGCACATTGTTACTATGCTTAGCTATGTCTTTTGTGGGACCTGCGGAGTGATTATCAGAAATGGGGGTTAAGAGGAACTCAGCTTGATAGGACAGTGGCAGAGAGGTCAGTAGTAGCATATTTCCGCCCATCCACCCTGCTGTATGCAGTAGATAGGGCGACCCGGTTTATACTGCGAGACTGCCGATGCAGTATGGAATTGTTGCTGTTGTTAGTATTCATGGTTGTCTGTGGGTTGAGATACTGTCAGGACGCCCAGACCTAGACAGGAGAACGATTAGGATTCTCAACCAAAGCCTTTGGCTCAAAAGCCTGTAGCGCAAGGTAGTGGGTGAGTAACAGTGTACTAGAACTGGTACGTTTTCCGGAAAAATATGTCAACTTCCCTCCAACCCCCGACCTAGAGAGCCAGGAGACTTTTTATCAGACCTCCACCTATTGGCCTGCCTGGCATGAGTGACTGTGGGTGTGGTCGCCACACTGTCCAGTTTAGCCCAACAGGTCGTCGAGATGCGCAAGCTGTCACACCGCGTCAAGGTGCAATCTCTTTCAGGCTTCCATCAGAGTGCCCGAGAATCCTAGCATTGAGAAAGACGTTCCAGTGTTAATTAAACTTTTCATGAAATTTGGCTTCGGGTAGTTAAAATCTCCGTTTATTAGTGTTCGAGTGGTATTCCGCATTGAACGTTGTTCAAGGCGTCGTGAGCATCGCTGTGAACGGAACGCTACCTGAAGATCTCACCAATCAAACAAGTGAAGTTTTGAGCGACATCAATTGTTTGTCTGTCTTGTGCAGGAAAATCCAACAGCACTGTTTCATGAAGGCTGTCACCGCGAAATAGTCATGCCAGGGATGGACAGTTCAACGCCTCACACCGCATCACCAGTTCAGGTTTTTGCCATAAATGGGTTTCACTGGGAATGGAGGTTTCGAAGCCCCGCCAGTTTGTTACAGATTGAATCCCGTTTACGTAAAAACAACACCAGAAAGCACAGTAAGCAGAGTAGACGAATGTACATGCAGGACTTCATCGAGCCAGACAGGCTGAATAAATGTTTCGTGATGTGTTTTCAGGCCGCCGCCGCCGCCGCAAATTGAAATAGCGGCGATCTGTTTTTTCATCGTCTAGACTGGATTTGGTATCTACGTGAAGGTTCCTTAAGGCGATCTCATAAGCAGTTGCACTCGGTTTTATGGTAGTATACATTTGTCTCCACTCAGAACTGACTTTCTCTGTGTACCAAAACGATACCTGATCCAAGCAGGCAACTACGAGCGGGCTGCACGCGAAGCTACGAGTGTCCGTTCGTCGTTCCTTCTGTTAGAAAAATTAGTCTTGACGACCAAGACTCGCCTATCGAGACTAAATATTCGGGCCGGGGCAAACAATTCACGCCGACAACTGTTAGGACAAAAAGACCGATGAGTGATGTTACAAATCCCCGCTGGTCTAGATCATGTATCACTTAGACAATGACGTCAGAGCATTCAGAAGCAGGCAAACTGTGCATAAGTGCCCCGTTGACTGCTTTCATTACATCCTTGAGTCTCAGAAATCGCCTGCAGACGTGGGTCTTTCCCTTCATCAAGATGCGACCAACCGTGACTTACTAGCGCTCTCGTCGGCAGACCTGGAAGCAGTTACTGAGAATGAAGTCCGCAACTGCATTGCGGCCCTCAAACGTAATGGGGCTGCTGGTCCGAGTGATCTCGTGCGGGCACTTTTCAAACAAGGGGGAGAGGCGGTAGTGAAGGTTTTGACTCAGTTGTTTCAACTTGTGTGGATGACGGAAACCATTCCCCCGAGTTGGGGTCAGTCGATAATAATTCCTATATTCAAGAAAGGTATCAGGAGCTCTCACGGAAACCATATGGGAATTAGTTTGACCCCAGTCATTACTAGGGTGCTAGCACCCACTATACTTCGTCGATTCACTGCAGTTCGGGAGGTAAACATTAGGGAGGAACATGCGGTGTTTCGCCCCGGGCGGTGATGTATAGATCGCATTTATACCCTTCGTCAAATTCTGGAGCAGCCTCACGTGTACTGCCGGTCAACAGTTGTATTTCTCGACTATAAAGGTGCGTTCGCTTCTGTGGATTGATCCACACTTTTAGAGTCGCTTAAATGCAGAGGTGTACCGACCAAGTATGTGAACATACTGTCGGCGCTTTACTCCCAATAGTTCAGCTCAGGTTAGGGTTTACGGTGAACTTTCTAACAGTTTCAGTACCAAGGATGGCGTGCGTCAAGGCTGCCCACTTTTACCACTTTAGTTTAATTTTGTGATGGGAGAAATAATGGAGGACTGTCGGTGGCACTCACAAAATGCCGGCCTGGACCTCCTACCTGATGGAAGACTGATTGACCTTGATTATGCTGACGACAATGTGTTGCTGTTTGACAGGTTTCAAGCAGCACAAACAATGCTAGACGCTATTTCGCGTCCTGCTGAATGCTTCGAGATGCGCTGTGCAGCCTCAAGATACAAAGTGTCTTTGCATGGTTGCTGTTATTACGTAGATTTAATGTTAGATGATGAAGTAGTCATGGTGGTTGTTGACCGGTTTGTGTACTTGGGAAGCTGCATCAGCGGCGGCAGCGGAGGTGTAGGGAATGAAATAGAAATGCGTATCTCTAAGGCTAATGTGATATTCGCTAATCTGGGGCACCTATGGCGACAGCGAGGTGTCCCCTTGAAGCCTAAGGGTCGCGCATATAAGACAACAGTGAGGGCCGTATTACTTTACGGCAGCGAAACCTGGCCGCTCGTAGTAGAAGACGTGAACCGTCTTCAGGTATTTGACCACCGATGTCTGTGTTCAATCGGTCGTATCGGGTGGCACAGGCGTGTAAGTAACGAAGAGGTTAGAAAGCGGGTGTTCGGTAGTGGTTGCCTTGGCTCAAAAGCCTGTAGCTGAAGGTTGTGGGTGAGTAACAGTGTACTAGTACTGGTACGTTTTCGGAAATATATGTCAACTTTCCTCCAACCCTCGACCTAGAGAGCGAGGTAACTTTTTTATCAGACGTCCACCTATTGGTCTGCCTGGCATGAGTGACTTTGGGTGTGGTCGCTACACTGTCCAGTTTAGCCCAACAGGCCGTCGAGATGTGCATGCCGTGAAACACGTCACTGTACAGTCCTACTGTGACGGGCGAAAACTTTCGACGTACGTCGTTCGAAGAATTTGACGAAGAACTGTGTTCGACGCTTATGATCCTGAATAGCAGCTTCGTCAGTAACTATTGACGTCGGGAAAAGTACTTCATTTCCAGTGCTCTCATTTCACTCTGATTATTTATACGTCAAGCTTGGCTTCCTAGATAGCCCCCGCAGAATAATTAGCACGTGTGAGGAATCCTTGCTCTTTTGTACTATGACAGCAGCTCCCAATTTAAGTGCATACGAAAACGTTAAGGTATTTGGGAAATTGGAACTTCCTCGTTCCAGCTCAACTAGGGTCTGTAAAATAAGCAAAGCCTGAGAGTAGTCTATGTATAACGGGAACAGGTACCATACAACCAATTCACGGCGAGCCGACTAGTCAAGCAAGCAATTCATAGTGGAACAGGAAGGATCTAACTTTTTATGATAAACAAAACACTGTTCTCTTTCAGTTTGTCATCCAGGTAAGTTGACGGGTGGAAATAAATTCCTTTACGTGCACTCTCAGACAAAATATGGATAGGGATGGTCAGCATACACTAGCCGATTCGGACCTGGTGCAAAAAGTGCACAACTCTCGTTTTTGACTACGTACATGTTTACACACGAATACCGATTCCTCGTTACGGATGATCAACGCGGCCGTTACTAGAGGCCACTTTTCTAATGGTCGAATGTTGCACCAACCGACATGACTGGATAAAACAGCACAACTAGAATTAATCTAATCGGAGAAGCACGGTGTTTTTGTTCTGTTAGAATAACACAGAGTTGGTCCACCTCTACTGAAGGTTACAACATCAACCACTCTGTGTACGCTGTAGGCTACCCTATCCTTGGGGTGTAAGGACCTACACTTCCATATCCCCGGGAAACACTCGATAAAGGCGGTCGAAAAAATGTACCATGGAGATGGAATCACGTGCAAACTAAAGTTCGCTGAAGTTGGCGGCCAACATATTGAACGCCAGCAGAATTTCGCACTCATGAACTGAAACGGTATCGTCCCAGAAACATCAAACCAGAATGGGATTAAATGCTTGTGCGTAGACAACGTAGCTCAAAGTTACGGCACTTCGATATATGGACAGAATGGCCACCACCTTGTATTATGGAAGTACTCATGTATCTTGTGCTCATGTAGTGGGACTTCGAATGTGACTAGCTATCCCTGTGTGATACGCTGTGACTTCGTACTGCCCCCCAAACATCTCCATATAGTTATTTTAAACACATTGCAGAACTTCGCTGTGTAAACCATGGACCTGTCCACTTTTCACGTTCAAATGGATTATTGCCCGACTGCATGCTTCTTAGCAGGCTCGAAGGCTTTGTGTTTCGGGTGGTTGAAATAGATAAAAGTATTGTAAACGATAACACGGTGACGGAATTGTCAACCAAGGATCTTACACATTGTGAGTGTAGACTTTATCAATATCTTGCATTTTAAAGGAAACATCTCAATGGTCGCTTACATCATAAATCTACGGCATTCACACCATCACATTGTCCTCAGGGTGTACCGTGGACGGGTTTTACGTTTGTATCAATGATCTGGTGAGTTTCTCTACAGATTTCCCCACTTTCCATATTCGTGACATATACCACACAATTGTCATCGTGGGAATGGATAATGAATTGCTGAGCGACGCTAAACTACATTCCATCTGAATAACCCGCTTTGTCCGGAAAATTGGTGAGATTAAAGAATAGGATATCTGAGTCCTGTGGCAACCAACGCGGAATAACGGAAGTCGGTCGGACACGTTTTGTAGGCAAATGACATGGCTCAGCTAAGATGTACTAAATCGGTAAACTAAGTGGTGAAACGAATAATCAAGCAGGATGATGATGATCATCATCATAGACAGCAATACATCAGTGGTTCACACTAACGCTTAACTGTCACACAACCATGAAGAAACAGCAAACCCTATACAGAAAAAGAGAAGGAAAGAGAAGGCGATGGGAAGGGACCTAACTAGTGAAAATGACTACGTCCCTATTCAAACATTCAACATCAAGGTGCCTAAACCTTGCGAACAAACAACCGAGCTGCAAGTCAGAGTAAGGCGTCATCAGCGAGACAGCTTTCTTACGGCTTTCACTGCCTCGCATCAATAAATGCACTCACTTCACAGACAACTCGGCCAAACAACGACAACATTCACGCCACCGAGTTCGATTGGCCGCCATCTCACCTAGAGTCTCCAACCACTGACTCTGTGAGTCGCGAGGGCCCCAGCTCGGGAGACGAACACGACCCATAGTTGGATGAAACAAAGGGCTGAGCGTTTAAGTTCAATCTAAGGCATACGCCTAGCTTCAATTGAAGCTAAACGAGCACGTTGGAAGTGTTGATACTGGTCTGCTAGCTTCTACCCTGTCCAGGTGTTACACGGACGACCACCAAGGGGTCTCTAACACATACCAATTACGTACACTTTATGGGTAAGGCAATTCCTTTCAGAACAACCACCTATGTTAGGTATCTAACTGTATTAAGATCCGAGGGTTCCTACTTATGAGGAGTTTGAGTGAACAGATGAATTACTGAACCTGCCGGGACCACATTCGAAGTACTATTTGAAGGCTCGACAGTAGAGTTGGCGGATTCCAGAGTCGACTACTTGGGTAAATCGGAACAGTAGGATGAATAGGTAACCAAATCCGAACAGATTTCCGGGCTTTCCGCATGGTTATGTAGTAAGGCTGAGATAATACATGTCACAACGGCACGTCGTTCCTGTTCCTTGTTCTATTCAAGTCAAAGCCCAGGCGTCCACAAGTAAATCTCATCTAAGTAATCAAACTTCCATGCTTCGGACTATTTTTCTTAATTGTGACTGGACCTTTGGCGGTGATGCAGGTAGGTTCAAAAGTTAACAGTGGGTTGAAAGTTAACTTTCCGATAACAATCAAGCCGAATACCAGTTTTTTACAGTGAAATAAGTTAGTCAAGAAGTTGACAGAGAATCGGATGTTGCGATCAGTTGCATAAATAATGGGGTAATGATAGCACTGGACGTTCATCTGCAAAAAGTAGCCAAACGGTATCGCCCAGAAGTAAACAAACTAACCATGTACCTTGACAGCAGTACCTGCTTTCGAACGTTTCCCAGAGCCACCTGCTGTCGCGTTGTCTCCCACAGAATCCATAGACTTTTTGCCACCTGATTTACCAGGATCAAATTTGGCAGATTTGTTCCCTTTCCCCATTTGGCTGTAAAGGCAGAAACGGAGAAAGTAAATATCGAAACCAACCAAATTGCCGGCTTAACGGAAAAAATTCACTGGACGAAGTGACAACCTGGAACCCGAAAAGAAGAAAGATGTCTAAGATAATAAACAGCAATTATATCGTGCCACGTTTGAAACGATGAGAATAACATTTTTGAGTACAACAGCAGCGCAGAAATATGACCCGGAGTATCATCTTCAATAGCCACGAGTCTGATCAAACTGCACTGTGGCTCGAGCCGCATTAGAAGAAAAAGTTACTAAGAAGGTTGAGAATTAACAAAGGACTACTAAGCAGACAAACCAGAAATGGTATGAATGTAGGTACGCCGTTGACTACGGTACACTGTCATCTCGGATAGCGTTTCTAACCAGCGGTTTGGGTGGTCACGAGGACCCCAGTCAGACAGGCGACATCCACCCACATTGGTCAATGGAGCAGTCAGGGTCTTCATACTTCGTGATCACCTTGTTGCTTGATCACCATGCAGTTTCACCCAACTGTTGGTGGTCTCAATGTGCGGTTCCCGGAGCGGTAAATGTTCAGCTGGCATACGGAGTACATGACCCAACCATCGGAGTCTGTGCAGCGTGGCCAATTAATCGTGTATTCCGAGCGTTCCGCAATACGTGCAGGCGAACGGCTGTGTTGTTCACGTGATCAGTTCAATTTATGTGGGCTAGTTGACGGAGACAACAATGACCAAACATAACAAATCTGTTGACAGCTTCGTTGCGAACAGGTCACGTTTCCGAATCAAAGGGTAAAACAATCTACACAACGATTATATACTCTTCCTTTCAGCGACAACCAAACGTCTTTTCGACGCCATAGATGACGCAAGTTGGTAAAAGTAATTCGTGTCTTTGGCATTCTCGCAGCTCTCTCATCAGCGATATTACTAGCTGACGAGATAGTGCTATCCAAGTGTGTGACCCTGTTCACAGTTTCGGGCAGGTTACCTGCAGTGAAGAAAGTGGGAGCGGAAATAACCAGGTTTGGAAGGAACCGGTCACATTTTGAAGGTGCGAAGCGCACTCCATACAAACCAGCTCGCCTACTCATCATATTTGGCATGGTCTGAATGTCTTCGGGAGAGGGGCTAAGTAACACAATGTCATCTGCATACTGCAGGTTGATCAACGGAGCTCCAGGAAGAAGCTCAACATGCTAACTGGGCTGTTCGAGTGTACTTTCTGGTACGTCGTCCATGATAAAAGGGAGCATGAAGGGGGAGATCTGACACTCTTGACGAACACCACTGGAAGTGTTGAACGCCCAAGACAGTTGCCCATATACCCTAATCCTGTTTTCAGAGGGAGCATACTATGAGCTCGATAGGTTTACGTATTTCCTCGGTACTTGTCTGCGAAAATTGACGATACCAGGGTACGCTGCAAACAAGTGAATTGAAAGCAGCCTTCAAATCTGAATAGACGACGACCGTCGGCTGCCTGTAAGAGCTCCGATGCTTCAGGATTCTTCATGAGGTAAAAGTGTGATCAAGGCACCCTGGATCATACCGGAATCCTACCTGTTCTACACGTATTTGATTTCCTCTGAGCTTATTGAGCCAACGTAGAAAGAGGCCGGATCAGATAATTGTTTCACACAAATGTCAGCCTGAGTCGATTTTCACTCAATTGGAACGGCCTGGTCTTTGCCACATACCATAGGGAACGCGAAACGTTATCCGTCAGAAAAGTCACACAGCAACAACAGTAATTAAAACAAAAGTAGAAAGATGTGCAGAAAATATATTTCCAAGAAATGACTATAATTCACCAAAAAAAGCATAAGTTGATGTCATTCGGTTGATTACCGAGATCCGAAATATGCATCTATTTGAAGTTAGTGTGAAACCGTCCAGGAAACTAAAACATCAGTTCGACTCAAACTATGCTTGGAACAGAACGTAAAAATGACCGTTATGGAGCAGTGAGGAAACTTGATAGATTAGTACAACAATGAGAGTGCTCCTACGGAACTACCAGCCAAAAGCAGTCCGGACTGCGGCAAACACGCCAGAGCAGTGACATGTCCGCGCAAAAAACCAGGGGGGATTTCGCCTAAGTAGGTGTAATTAAGTCGTTCAGTATTGGAAGAGAACCGATAAACGCCTAAATGTTCGGCTCCCACTGAAATTACACTGGCAGAACTGCTTAACTGAACTGGAGACGGTCGAATCTGAGTATCCCACAGGGTCGGTGAGGATCCGGACGGATTGGCGCCAGATGCGGAAGCCACTGAGCAGGAGGCAATGCCGGATTGAGTACTGCAAACGATAATGTCCCCACGGCAGACGGTCAAGCGACTGATCGACTCAATGGTGGACGCAGAAAATACTTCGGGAAACGCGTTTTGTGTGGCTGGGAAATTTGCACGGTCAGCTGCGCAACCTGACAGATTATCCACCATTCGCACAAAGCCACAGTCAGCATAATCCGAAGGAGAACGCCACAATGCTATATTACGGATTCCAGCCGAGACAAACCATTCAGGTTTTAGGTGTTCGATCTACATTTAGAAAAAGCACATCGCGAGTAATCGTACACAGAACCAGAAAAAAATGTTCAGTTGACAAAAAATACTTCGACTAACGAAGTTACTCCACTTAATGTACCAATAAAAACAAACTTCGGAAGAATCCACTGACACCAATACTGAGGACTGCAGTTAACAGACAACACATTTCACAATTTAGGATGTCACAAAAATGTCCAGCGTGGCGAGCAACCGAACACCAATCTGGACGCTATGCTTAACATACGGCGACGGTCAGAAGGGTAGGCTGTCTTCACCTGGATTTTGTTGATTGAACTCGACATTCCTGACGTTCGGAAGTGACATTCTGATTAAAGCAAAAAAAATGTTGTGTGCACATGCTTGCGTAGAAAACCTAGAGTGATTTAGAAGTCTAACAAACATGTTAGCCACAATGATCAAAATGTTTGGCGTTAATCAGATGGGTTAAGGATAGGACTATGAATCACTACACAATCTTTCAAAAGGTGCCCAAATAACTTCCTTATACTATTCACCGAGATTAATACCTGGTTAGGATCGCGTATGAGACTTTAACCACCATAATGCTTCCCGAAATTTAGCTGTTTTGAGAGGTATACTTAAGATAGCGGGTCATCGTATCAAAAACATCGTCACTCTTCGTCATAAACTAAAAATTAAACAACCGAAAACATGCATTGGGTATCCCTTCTGACATTCCTGATAGGTTCCGGTCTGCTGATAGAGCTGCATAGTTACGCAAGTGTCGGTAGGAATGTGAGTAAAACAAAGATCAATCACAATCGAAAGGTCTGAATAGCTTTCGTCAAGCTAAACCAATTGAGCATCGTCATGAAATATGAATGTATTTTGCACTCACCCACATGTTCTGTGTAATTCTGCTTATAACTGACTCTTTGTGGGTCGAAACATTTTTAAGCAGCAAGACCGTCAAACGACGAATTTTCAGGAAAAGTAAGATGATCATCCCCTTATAACACTTGACCTTCCGTCATGAAAGCAACTAAAAGAAAAACGTGCTCGCACGCGATCACAGAGCGGTGACTATAAACAATACGATTATGCACCCAGAGTCAAGCAAAAGTCAATGCGAGGATCGGGCGACAAACTCCGCCATCGAACAAACACGTGAACCCCAACCTCAGCTGACCTATTGGGAGTAAAGCGCCGACATTATATTCACATACTTGGAGAGCCCGCAAAGTTCAAAAACAGCTAATTCTCTCTCCAAAAACGTACAAGCCTGCCGACCGCAAAATGCAACATGCGCAAAAAAAAACACAGGAAGGTAGCTGGAAAGGACCTACCGTATTGATCACAGTCAAAATAACAGGCACCGAATGGAGAAAAATGGTTCAAATCGCGTGAGTTATCTTGGAACGCGGATCCAAAAAATCCAATGAAGTTATCTAAATCACAGTAGACCTCCCTATAAAAATCTACGCAGTATACGCAAAACTTGATGTCACGATCGTCCCAGCGCCCCCGGCAATTGACAAACAGCCATCAACATCACCAGACAGCGACACATCGTCGGTCTCACATATGCTTAACTGTCACACAACCATGAAGAAAAAGCAAACCCTATATAGAAAGAGAGAATGAAAAAAGAAGGGGATGGGAAGGGATTTAACTACTGAACATAATTACATCTATATCCAAACATTCAACATCAAGGTGCCCACACCTTGCAAACAAACAACCGAGCTGCAAGTGAGAGTAAAGTGTCATCAGCAAGACAGCTTCCTTACAGCCTTCACTGCCCCACGTCAGTAAATGCACCCACTTCACAGACAACTCGGCCAAACAACGACAACATTCACGCCGCTGAGCTCGATTCGCCGCCCATCTCACTCAAAGTATCCAGCCA
>QNGE01003269.1:0-11970 GCA_008508345.1 Paragonimus westermani | reverse complement strand
TCATCATCATCATCATCATCATCATCATCATCATCATCATCATCATCATCATCATCATCATCATCAAAGACAGCAATATATCAGTGGTTCTTGCGTATGCTTCATCGCCACAAAATCGTAAAAAAGAAGAAAAAAAGAGAGGGAACCAAATTACTAAACAACTATGTCTACACCAAAACACCCAACATGGTGCTGAGAAATATTTGGTAGATCTGAGAACTAACCAGCATTGAGCCGTACCTCCGGGGACCATGTGTAAGACTGCCACTGATACCGATAGCTGTCCACAAAGTAGCCGATTAGTAAACAAACACAAACGCAACAAAGCAGAATATGGCATTATTTCATGAAGAATAGAAAAAATAAAGATGCAGGTTCGCCATTAGCTGTGACGCACAATCATCGACCACAGTCCATAGACCGCATATTCAAGAACACCTCAAAAGTACAGGCAGTACCAACCTACACAGTGGGGTTGATGAGACCTTTCACAGCCCGTCTTCACACCACCTTCTGGCAACATTGGGCATTTCTCCAACTACCGGTAGCCACATTAAACAAAGCGCGGCGAGGTAAACCTTCCGTCAGCACGTGGAGTACACGATACAGCCGATAGACGCTGCATTTTTATTATCACGGTTATCCATCGCAAAGTCGAACATTTCCCAGATACGCACCGAGTGTTGCGATTCGAAGATGCTCAATTGACTCGATACAGGTTGAATGGCGGAGGGGTCAAATACCAACAGTACGTACATGGTGTACAGGATTGAACTAAACTTCAAATCTGTGAGGAAATATTGAACGCACGCGCAAATTTTGCTCCGTCACAGTGCTTTATCGCATGTTTACAGAAGAAACGGAGATGGGACTGCCCCAAGAACGCCCTTTGTGAACAATATTCAGCGTAGGCGCCCATAAATTCGCACTCAGGGCGCCGAGTAGGAGCACAACGATCTCAACAAACTGACACACCCAATTGGGACTTCCCTGTGAAGGAGATAGATTAGGCCCAGTAACCAAATTAAAAAGAACCTTTAGGCCGGAGACAACCGCGACCAAAAGTTGAGAAAAGAGGCGCGATGCTCCAAAGTCTGTCGCAATGTGAAGATATGATCGATAAACCATCAATCAGGATAGAAACCTGTCTCCTTCCGCCTTATTTAGTTCTCCCTGTGTTTTTAAAGCCGTCATATTGAGATCCGAGAGCATCTTGAATACGTTAAGAACAAGGCCAAACAGTTCGTGACTGTCACATGATTTCCCGGCACCTTCCTGAAAGCTGGGAATGACCGTTGTTGGGACACAGTGCCGACAAACTCTTAAATGGAGCAGAATGTGGTAAGTTCAAACAAAAATCTATTACCACCATCTTGGAGAATAGTTAGAATAAGACGTTGTAGAACCTAAGGCTATTTTACGTTTTTTAACCAAAGTTAGTACATCCGAACCGTACACAGAACGGATATGCGAAAATATATTGTGCGTTGTGCTGACGATAACTCTTTGGTTTTAACTCGTTGTGGCTTAACCAAGGATTTACTTTATTTTACGTTTCACTTGTCAAAGCTCGGTTATCAATGGAGAACTGTCGTGAATGCTATCACTAAACAACACATCGTTCGCATGATCCCACTAATGCTTGGTAGATAGCCAGTGCAACCGCCAAGCAAGAACAAAAATCGAATACCCTCAAATAAAAATGCTAAACTAAGTATACGACGAGGTAATTACGCAGACTCTTTGTAAATTTGCATTTCAGTCCGTGGCGAACTTTGTTCTGTTTGAAGTCAGAAGAAAACAGCTTTTATCAATGAACTCTATCGATCGGCAGAAATTCACTTCTGTCGTATCTGCAGCGTTGGTTCAGATTAATGTTATGGCCAATGCAACGTAAATGTCAGTGCCCTTCGATAAGCGTTTCCGTAGTACTCAAAATTATCCACTTCGAACAGCCTTAGGAAGTGTAATTAAATTCGAACCTCCCGCATAAGTAATTAGGAGACCTCGGACTGGATGCAAGAAGCAGGTCATAATCATGAAGCAAGAACACAAATTTATAGACGTACATCAGTATTGAAGAGATCAGAATCTGCCATTGGCTGTTATCAACAGCACAGGCAAGGTTACAAACTGCAATCTGATTGGTCCAACACAGAGCCAAAAACATGACAAATAACGGAAGATATCAAAACTATTTGTCCCATCCTAATGTGGTAAGATAAGATGGTGTTGGATTGGTCTACTGCTGGGTTATCTATTTTTTCTGGGTTTGGATAAACAGTGAATCGACTAGGTTTTCACCACAGCTGCGAACACCCCCGTAGCTCATTTGTCCAGTCATTTTGTGGTGGATTGCCAGGCCGAGCGTTCGAAAACTCGCACCCCCGACCTGGCAATCCACCACAATTTTATGTATGTGAACAGCTGAACGAGCGATAAAACAAAACGGGCACAAACTACTGCGTAATCTGAATCAAGGCAGTTAATCCAAACTGAACGGTAACTTTTTATGGCGTGACGCTATAGGTAGCTGACGACGACACTGTGAGGTTACATCCGCGGTTGTCTCGAAGAACGGCTTCCACTTACCCGGACACAAGGTAGCAACTAGCCGGTTACATTTTAGGGTGAAACGACTAAATCATATGCTCCTAGCATCATCAAGCACGCCGACTTTCGGAGGTTTACTCTATTTCAGGAGGTCAGAAAAACCATACTGAAAGGCAACCTAACTACTGACTGCTGGAGCATCTGTAAATACGACAAATAAATGAGGTCCCTCTGGTACGTATTCACAATTGACCGAAGTACGAGGAATGACGATGCGACCATTTGCTCGAATTCAATCCAGTAACCTTTGCACTGCTACGCTGTCCACTCTGACCGCCCCCCCACTTCTGAATGTCACGTGCATACGGCCACAAATTGTGTATTCGCACACAAATTGCAGATAGCTTTTCTCGAGATAAATCATCAACCTAAATATTTGCTCTTTGCAGACGTTACTCGTAGCCAGATCTCAAATACAGATGGTTCTAATAAGAAGCAATAATCAATGGCTCCAACAAAACCAAAATACAATATGTATTTTTTCCAAAAAGAGATCGGCTGGAAACTGTGATCAAACCTTAGTGACTTCCAAGCTAAATCGACCAAACCCCTGACGAATTAGTCGTCTTCCTATAGTTTTCGCCAGCAGTGACATGCAATGTTTCCGACTCTATATTGTTCGTATCCAATATGCTAATTGCCACCGGATATCGAGAACCTCGTTTGCGATGCTAGCGCCGACCACCACAACCACCATAGACAGCAATACATCAGTGGTTCACAAGAATGCTTAAACGCCACACAACCATGAAGAAAAAGCAAACCCTATATAGAAAGAGAGAATGAAAAAAGAAGGGGATGGGAAGGGATTTAACTACTGAACATAATTACATCTATATCCAAACATTCAACATCAAGGTGCCCACACCTTGCAAAAACACAACCGAGCTGCAAGTGAGAGTAAAGTGTCATCAGCAAGACAGCTTCCTTACAGCCTTCACTGCCCCACGTCAGTAAATGCACCCACTTCACAGACAACTCGGCCAAACAACGACAACATTCACGCCGCTGAGCTCGATTCGCCGCCCATCTCACTCAAAGTATCCAGCCATCGACTCTGTGAGTCGCGAGGGTCCCCAGCCCGCGAGACGAACACGATCCACAGTGACCAACCCGCTAGTGAACGACTTCATTTCCATACGCCAGGTCATTATCTGTCCACATCGCACCTTACACCAGTCGGTCGCATGGTCAGCGAACAGTGCTCGACGTGGGAGACGACTAGCTGCCAACCATAATGGATGACCTAACCATTTAAGCCTGCGCAAACGTAGAGACTGGACAAGAACTCGTTTGGCAATCACTACCAAACACCCGCTTTCTAACC
Organism: Paragonimus westermani; assembly: GCA_008508345.1. Classification (NCBI taxonomy): domain Eukaryota; kingdom Metazoa; phylum Platyhelminthes; class Trematoda; order Plagiorchiida; family Troglotrematidae; genus Paragonimus; species Paragonimus westermani. The sequence continues at coordinate 8,030 of QNGE01003269.1, read as the reverse complement.
TCTTCGTTACTTACACGCCTGTGCCACCCGATACGACCGATTGAACACAGACATCGGTGGTCAAATACCTGAAGACGGTTCACGTCTTCTACTACGAGCGGCCAGGTTTCGCTGCCGTAAAGTAATACGGCCCTCACTGTTGTCTTATATGCGCGACCCTTAGGCTTCAAGGGGACACCTCGCTGTCGCCATAGGTGCCCCAGATTAGCGAATATCACATTAGCCTTAGAGATACGCATTTCTATTTCATTCCCTACACCTCCGCTGCCGCCGCTGATGCAGCTTCCCAAGTACACAAACCGGTCAACAACCACCATGACTACTTCATCATCTAACATTAAATCTACGTAATAACAGCAACCATGCAAAGACACTTTGTATCTTGAGGCTGCACAGCGCATCTCGAAGCATTCAGCAGGACGCGAAATAGCGTCTAGCATTGTTTGTGCTGCTTGAAACCTGTCAAACAGCAACACATTGTCGTCAGCATAATCAAGGTCAATCAGTCTTCCATCAGGTAGGAGGTCCAGGCCGGCATTTTGTGAGTGCCACCGACAGTCCTCCATTATTTCTCCCATCACAAAATTAAACTAAAGTGGTAAAAGTGGGCAGCCTTGACGCACGCCATCCTTGGTACTGAAACTGTTAGAAAGTTCACCGTAAACCCTAACCTGAGCTGAACTATTGGGAGTAAAGCGCCGACAGTATGTTCACATACTTGGTCGGTACACCTCTGCATTTAAGCGACTCTAAAAGTGTGGATCAATCCACAGAAGCGAACGCACCTTTATAGTCGAGAAATACAACTGTTGACCGGCAGTACACGTGAGGCTGCTCCAGAATTTGACGAAGGGTATAAATGCGATCTATACATCACCGCCCGGGGCGAAACACCGCATGTTCCTCCCTAATGTTTACCTCCCGAACTGCAGTGAATCGACGAAGTATAGTGGGTGCTAGCACCCTAGTAATGACTGGGGTCAAACTAATTCCCATATGGTTTCCGTGAGAGCTCCTGATACCTTTCTTGAATATAGGAATTATTATCGACTGACCCCAACTCGGGGGAATGGTTTCCGTCATCCACACAAGTTGAAACAACTGAGTCAAAACCTTCACTACCGCCTCTCCCCCTTGTTTGAAAAGTGCCCGCACGAGATCACTCGGACCAGCAGCCCCATTACGTTTGAGGGCCGCAATGCAGTTGCGGACTTCATTCTCAGTAACTGCTTCCAGGTCTGCCGACGAGAGCGCTAGTAAGTCACGGTTGGTCGCATCTTGATGAAGGGAAAGACCCACGTCTGCAGGCGATTTCTGAGACTCAAGGATGTAATGAAAGCAGTCAACGGGGCACTTATGCACAGTTTGCCTGCTTCTGAATGCTCTGACGTCATTGTCTAAGTGATACATGATCTAGACCAGCGGGGATTTGTAACATCACTCATCGGTCTTTTTGTCCTAACAGTTGTCGGCGTGAATTGTTTGCCCCGGCCCGAATATTTAGTCTCGATAGGCGAGTCTTGGTCGTCAAGACTAATTTTTCTAACAGAAGGAACGACGAACGGACACTCGTAGCTTCGCGTGCAGCCCGCTCGTAGTTGCCTGCTTGGATCAGGTATCGTTTTGGTACACAGAGAAAGTCAGTTCTGAGTGGAGACAAATGTATACTACCATAAAACCGAGTGCAACTGCTTATGAGATCGCCTTAAGGAACCTTCACGTAGATACCAAATCCAGTCTAGACGATGAAAAAACAGATCGCCGCTATTTCAATTTGCGGCGGCGGCGGCGGCCTGAAAACACATCACGAAACATTTATTCAGCCTGTCTGGCTCGATGAAGTCCTGCATGTACATTCGTCTACTCTGCTTACTGTGCTTTCTGGTGTTGTTTTTACGTAAACGGGATTCAATCTGTAACAAACTGGCGGGGCTTCGAAACCTCCATTCCCAGTGAAACCCATTTATGGCAAAAACCTGAACTGGTGATGCGGTGTGAGGCGTTGAACTGTCCATCCCTGGCATGACTATTTCGCGGTGACAGCCTTCATGAAACAGTGCTGTTGGATTTTCCTGCACAAGACAGACAAACAATTGATGTCGCTCAAAACTTCACTTGTTTGATTGGTGAGATCTTCAGGTAGCGTTCCGTTCACAGCGATGCTCACGACGCCTTGAACAACGTTCAATGCGGAATACCACTCGAACACTAATAAACGGAGATTTTAACTACCCGAAGCCAAATTTCATGAAAAGTTTAATTAACACTGGAACGTCTTTCTCAATGCTAGGATTCTCGGGCACTCTGATGGAAGCCTGAAAGAGATTGCACCTTGACGCGGTGTGACAGCTTGCGCATCTCGACGACCTGTTGGGCTAAACTGGACAGTGTGGCGACCACACCCACAGTCACTCATGCCAGGCAGGCCAATAGGTGGAGGTCTGATAAAAAGTCTCCTGGCTCTCTAGGTCGGGGGTTGGAGGGAAGTTGACATATTTTTCCGGAAAACGTACCAGTTCTAGTACACTGTTACTCACCCACTACCTTGCGCTACAGGCTTTTGAGCCAAAGGCTTTGGTTGAGAATCCTAATCGTTCTCCTGTCTAGGTCTGGGCGTCCTGACAGTATCTCAACCCACAGACAACCATGAATACTAACAACAGCAACAATTCCATACTGCATCGGCAGTCTCGCAGTATAAACCGGGTCGCCCTATCTACTGCATACAGCAGGGTGGATGGGCGGAAATATGCTACTACTGACCTCTCTGCCACTGTCCTATCAAGCTGAGTTCCTCTTAACCCCCATTTCTGATAATCACTCCGCAGGTCCCACAAAAGACATAGCTAAGCATAGTAACAATGTGCCGGTAAGTTCCACCTTTTACAATTCAGCCTCAGATTCCCCTCACCCCTTCCTTAGACATAGAATGCAAATTAACAGGGGTGATTTCAACGTTCGCACTCTGAAACATGCAGGTCAACAGGCCGCTCTCGCCCGAATGTTAGACCTTTTGAACGTTTATTGTCTCACTCCGAAGTTCCGAGTGCCGAATCGCAATTACAAATTATAGCTCTTGAATTTTTATAGCTCGTCAAGCGGTCGAGTGAATAAAAGCAGGCTCATTAGCGACCGAGTAAAACCAGTCGAATTAGCGTCCTGTATGTAAGTCGCCGCCAGATATAAAGAAGATGATGGTACCTTAGAGGAACTCAGATTTACAAAAAACGTTTAGTGCTCATTATCAGTTAGTGGGCAGTTTTTTTGGTAGGAGGGATATGTGACATCCCCAACAAACACGGACCATGCGTTGGTATGTTGTCGTTTTGTTCTTACCTTTGTTGGACAGTGACCTCACCGACAGCAACGACTGGGTGTTGAGAAACTGGCTATACCAAGCCAGCTTGGAGAACTGTCTTAGTAGTTCTCATTTCGAAGATCCTCAGCACAACGGCCGCAGTCGCATTGGTAGATTGGATTCCTGTTAACAGTAGAATTCGTGTCGCCCGCTTGGCAGGTTCGACTAAGACCAGCTCTAGGTGCAAAACTTTCGAAAATCTTTTCATCGCGTCTACTTACGCTCCAGTTGAATGTATTGACGTCGGCGTCAAGGATGCCTTTTACTCGGATCTAGCAGCTCTCCCTCGTTTGACACATGGTTATGATATAGTCGTTCCGGTCGGGGATATGAATACCCAGATCGGCCGCCTTGGTGAAGTCAAGTCTTGTTTTGATCGCATGTTTGGGATGGCGTCACATCGATCAGATAATGGCGGATGATTGTTGCAACATAAGTTATTTTTAACCAACACTAGTTTTAGACATCGTGCGCGTCATTGCTATACTTGACACCCTCCCTCTGTGAATCAGGCCTGGTCTCAGATAGACCACATAGCTGTTAGTTATAGGTTACGGGGCTCCACTCAGGACTGTCGGTTTATTGGAGTACGTACTTGGACTCGGACCATGCGTTGGTGCGTTGCCGTTTTTTCTTACTTTTGGTGGACAGTGGCCCCACCGACAGCAACGACTGGGTGTTGAGAAACTGGCTATACCAAGCCAGCTTGGAGAACTGTCTTAGTAGTTCTCATTTTGAAGATCCTAATAGCTGTTGGAACAGAATCTCACAGATAATTTATGAAGCAGGTGCAGTAGCATGCGGCACGGGGGTAAGTGAGTTGAACAAACATTGAATTTCGGAGAAATCTCTGGAGTTTTAGGAGCCAGACGGAATATCCTTCCAGGTAGTTCACAAGATAAGTTTGGCAGAGATATCCGTAGGAAACTGAAACACAGACTGAAGGCTGATTGTGAGGCCTGGTCATTGGGAAGAGTTAAAGAAATGGGGACCGCCTTTGCTTCAGGAAGCATCGGCAGATTCTTCAAGCTTGATTATTCTACTGGTCCCAGGCGACTGTCTGTCAGTGAAGCTATCAGCAACACAGACGCCACATTCATCTGCAATGAGTCTAGAAGGTTAGAACGGTGAGCGGAACAATTTGAGCGGCAATTTAGCTGGCTTCCTTCTTCTACTGTGTTGCCGCCACAAACTTGTAATGTAGCATTCTGGTTGGTAGATTTGGGAGCAGTCATTGAGGCTGACGAATACACCAGTGACACAAACCCTTAGAACCTAACAGCTCAGATGTCATAATCAACAGGAGGTACTTTACAAAATGCGGTAATCCACTGACTTAAAATGTAACGGAGATAAAAAAAAGGTCAAGTTAAACACAGTTAGTGCGTTCAAGCCTTTACAAACATACCCACAAAACAAGAAGCTCGTATCCCATGATATTGATAGGACTGTTGTCTGTTTTCCATTTCGTTTATCTCATCTTGTTGCTGTTGAAGTATATCTGTCCAAGCACCCCGAAGATGAAACTCACTATCAGCACAACGTGAGCAACTAGTGGGCTGATTAGGAAAGAGTATCGAAGAAACAGAGAGCTAGTCTGTAAATGTTACATGTACGGGAATTTAAGTGATTCAAACGGGGTGGAAAATCGAAACTTTCATTGCTACATTGATGAGGATATTCATATTGCATAATTCATAATCAATATTCCATATAATAGCAGGCGCATACTGCTTTGTTAGGCACAACTGATGTTCAGTGGCAACCTTTGAGCTTCTAAGAGCATCTTAGCTGGTTTAATAATAGAAATACTAGACCAGATGTTCAGCTATGTTAGACGGCAGCAGTAGTATTTATCCTAGTTCAGCCATTGTGTTTACGAGACGAACAGGATGAATACTACCTATTTTCAAGAATCAGATTTCATCCTCGAAGATTCACTCTGCCTTTAAGTCCAGAAAACGTACAGGAAGAGCACGCTTGTGATTTGTATGAACAACATCAAGTCAACTGCAGTTGTCATCACAGTCTTTTCACAGCAAAACCCCGATAGCGTAATCAGAAAACCTACAACAGATACAGGACTGAACACATGTTCAGCATAGCAACACAGGTGCCCGTTGAGGAATCTCAACAGCCAGCCGAAACAAAGATAAAACAACTACCGGGCACAATCTCGGACGTTATCACAGAGGCACGGTACTGCGAACAGTCTAACCAATCAACCCCATACGAGCCATAACTGACTACATCATTTCACTTGAGTCCGCGAATCCACCTAATGTAGGGAACTTAGAAATTAAAGTCTGTATGCAAAAGTTAATTTTAAGCATATTCACCGCGTCTTTTGAAGTCAATGAGTTCAAGATGGATACCTCTGAAAATAGTCACTTTGGGAAGTACTTTGAGAAGGCACAGATGACCAATAAGTAACTCCGGTTTGCATTCCCACTGTTCTGCTTGCAAGCACATAAGCTGCGAAATTGTGCGTTAACTACAATTTCTACAACCAAACGAAAACACGTTCCCAGCCCATTCCAACAGTGCTTTTATGTTTCTGATCGGATGTAACGAGCACACGGGGCGATCAATCCACCCAAGTGACAACTGCGTAACACAGAACCCGTGATCAACATCAACAAAAACTACACGAATTTCGTCCTGTAAAGGCGCATCATCTCGATCCGCCAACCCATCGGTCGTCTCAGGACCTTACGACTGAAACCGTCAACCCCGCGGTGGTAACAAACTTGAGAATATGTCAATCGCTTGATCAACCACCGATTAGGCTCCCGACACCTATGTCAAACACAGCCCCTGACTGGACAACATCTTGGCCAGCGAACTCGTTCGTCTACCTCGCCTGGAACTCTCGCAATTCCGGTCACGAAGACGTCTACGGGATGCTTCTAGCCCGGCGTTCGGTCCCTCAATACTCACAGCGACGATAACAGTTCACCAGAAATCCATGATCTAACAACAACACATCGGACTGATTGCTACCAACAGCAGGCGTGTGCTGCAGCTGAGGCATTATGTCAAATCCAGCCACCTGGGTAATTTCGTACAACATTCGCAGACGTCGCACCTATTTGGGTTCATTACTGAGTGTCCGTCGAACATGAAATACTCCGCATTCGGCCTCACACGCCCGATTAACTTCGGGCGTAGTCTGCAGACAGACACAGTATAATGTGAATTGAACCGTTCATAGGATACCCAAATTGTGACCGACTTTTACTTTCCGACACCTCCCAATTTATATGTATCGTATCTCCTTAGTGCTGTTCACATCGGTGTGACCGATTGTCGAAGGTCCGAGTATTCCTGCGTGTGCCGGAGTATGTTAACTGTTTGTCGTGTATAACCGGCGAACTAAATAATTGAGAGTAACGTTCGCTTTGTTACGCGCAACATCAAAGCGCGTGATCTGCAATGAAGGATCGGCGTAAACGGTACGATTCTAACCTATCATATGCATAAGACTCAAGCTCACTCGATATGTGAACTGATTCCGCCCTTGATATACAAAAATCCCACAGAATCCAGCGGAAACTCTAAGATGTGTCCGCACAACCTATGAGGCTGTCGGTGGCTCGGTAGCATTCGGTGTTCATTGAACTTCCCATTTTGGCTTCAAACGCCTCACCACTAATCTATGTGATCTCATCTGTGCGTATTTCGGGTTTATAGACTTGAACTCCACGTCCAAACATCTGTGTACCTTATGATACCTCGTGTGCTGTTGGGGTGTTTGGAGCCTAAATGCTAAGCTTGACGAGCAGCCGAAAATTCAGACTGTATTGTGTGTTATGCGGTACGATTCACATTACGGATGATCAGCGTCAAATATCCATCCGGGATATGAGGAATTAGTGGCAATGTAATTATAAGTATGAATTATTCCTGTTGCAAACAAATTGCAACCTGAACAAGAGTTGTGGGCTGCAATAGTATAGTCTTCTATTTATTTCGACCCACTGAAAGAACGTTTCAGTCGAAATGGCGAATCCGGTCGTTATGTTACGTGCATTGTTAATTGATTGCATTCTCCGTATCGAGGAGGTTGCTTTCTTACTTGATGGCTGTGTTACTCGTGACCATTTCCGTAAATTCCAAATTTATGAATACTAAACCAGGTGATTAAGATTTGTAGTTCATTCTTGGTTACTCGAATGACGTGTTAAACTGCGTAGATCGTCTTCTAATCCTACCAATCATTGGAAGCAGCCGAAAGGCACTCGGTCATTGGTTAGAAAATCCCGATCACCACAATTATTGTCACGATGGGAGTACGGATGTGGTCCAGGTTTCTCACATTTGAATCTCTTCATAATTAACACATTTGCCACCATTTTGTTTGGCATTGTCCAACACCTCAATATCTGTATTATGCTACCGTAGTGTTTGCTTCCTAAGAATTATGGAATATCCATTATGCTACCTCTGCTGCACACGTCCACTTTCTTTGAGAGGCAAGTTATTCCACTAACCTTCGGTTGATTCCCAGCAATCACCCCGAAAAGCTTTTAACTTGTCTGCACTATCAGATCGATCTTCCGCGGTGATATTCATCACGTTTCCAAAAAGCTTCCAAACCACCATCAGACACCTATACATCGTGGGTCTCACATACGCTTAACCGTCACACAACCATGAAGAAAAAGCAAAC
>QNGE01003268.1:75128-86081 GCA_008508345.1 Paragonimus westermani | reverse complement strand
GTGTTCGGAATCATGTCCGACCACCGAATACCCAAGATGCGCCTCAGACACTGAACATGGAAACGGCTCAAATAGCTCACGTTCCGCTGATACAGTGTCCACGTCTCACTGCCGTACAGCAGGATAGACAGCACCATTGAGCGGTAGACACACAACTTCGTGGCCATCTTCAGGCTGTGATTCTTCCAGACACGCCTTTCAAGACGTCCGAAAGCAGCGCTAGCCTTTGCCACACGCGCTCTCAACTCGCGGTCCACGGACAGATCTGTCGACAAGTTGCTACCCAAGTAGCAAAAATCCCCGCAGCCATTCACAGTATAGTGGATCCAAACGCTATATACAGTTCAGGTGTGAATACAAAATAAAAAAAGTGATGAGAAATGAAAACAACTGACTCACAGTAGTTCTTGAAGTTGCGTCGTTTAGAGTTCCACCACACGGAATGAAGTATCCAACCGATGTGTCGTATAGTTCCGCGTAACTTTAGAAGTCACAACGGTGATAATTCCGACGACCGACGAATTTGGAAATGCGCTGAAATAAATGCGGATTCCGTTAGCCGTTAACTCTCTCAAAATCCGTACACACGTGACAACAAACGCAGAGAGAGAACCCAAGGCTCGCGACCGTGGAAGTGTGTATTTTTTGTAGCTGAATCAACTCATGATGTACATGTGAACTTGAAGAGGGTAAAAATAATGTGGGAAACAATGAGAATTATGCTGTACAAAACGCACTGTCTCCAGTGATGCGAATTTGGGATGAGGGTACACAAGAAGCACCTCCACCAAGAGAAGGCTGAAAGAACGAAAACGTCTTACCTGTGTTGATGTCCAATCCAATCTTCGATGCTGCCGATACGAAGGCTGTGGCCAGACGTTGCAGCTCTTCTTCACAGTGTGCTATCAATGCGCTGTTATCTGCGAACCGACGCATGCGAATCCTTGAGGTCTGTATCCGGGTTTGGTGCCGTAACATCGGATATTCAACAGATGCTCGTTCGTCCGGTACTCCACCTCAACACCATCCTCTCCAGAGTTCTGAAAAGCAACTGTTACCATGGCAGTCAAGTATAAGCTAAATAGGTTTGTGGCTAGAACACAGCCCTGCTTCACACCAGTGACGATGTCAAAATCATCAGAAGTCCATCCACACGATTGTACCTTCGCCTTCATGCCCACATGCAACAAGCTAACCATATTGACGAACTTACCTGGACATCCAAACTTACCAAGCACCGTCCACAGCGCCTCGCGGCTCACGGAATCGATCGCCTTGGTGAGGTCCACGAACAGGGCATACAGGGGCTGGTTCCGTTCCCGGCACTTCTCCTGAAACAGCAGACACCAGGTCGATCGTATTCCGACTCGCCCGGAATCCACACTGCTCCTCGGGAACATTCACCTCCAAAACGGTCGCACTCAGTGGGTTCAGGAGGATTCTGGCAAGCACCTTGCCTGCACAGCTCAACAGGCTGATACCCCGGTAGCTGTCGGCGCATTGCTTGCTACCCTTGCCTTTGAACAATGGGACGATAAGGGCGTCCTTAAAGTCTTGTGGCATCGCCTCGTGCTTCCAAATGAAGTGAGCCAGCTGGAGCAGAGCGCGTTCCAACGCCAGCCCGCCATTCTTCAGGATCTCACCTTGCTGCCTATCTTCGCCTGCAGCATACCCCTTGTGCAGTTGACCAACCGCCCTCTGCAACTCCAGCAAATCTGCGGCGAGAGCAAGCGAAGATTTGACGTCTTGCTGCGGCAGGCTGTTCACAGCCACCTAATCAATTGTAGTAGAGCGGTTTAGCAGGCTGTCGAAGTGTTTGCGCCATATTTTCATGATGTCCTCCGGCTGGCTGCGACAATAGCCGATGTCCACGTCTACCAGTGCTTTAGTAGACTGGATAGATGGACCGAAGATCGCTTCAAGCGAATCGTATAACCCCTAGTGTTGCCGATGATCTGCGAAACCCTGCATGCGGTCGCCATGTTTCCTCCACCAGTTGTCCTTAATTCCGCGAACACGCTCGGCCAGTTGACGGCGGATATTTCGGAAACTAGCCTTCTTCGCTCCATTGGTCAAATCCAGTGTAGATGTGGCGTATGCGACGTTCTTCTCTCGTACCAGCTTGCAGAAAGTCACGTTGTTATCATCGAACCAATCCGGGCGTTTCTTGGGCTCCCACCGACCGTCTCGGTGGCTGCTGCCGTTATCTGTTTCTTCAGATGTTGCCACAGGAGCGTTCTGCAGACGGGCGGCGACTGCACGTTGGAATGCAGTCTTCGTCTCCCAGTTCTCCAGCCGCTTGATATCTGACTTCTGCCGTTGTCCAAAAGATCTACAATAAACAGGCATACATACATGAATGAACAATTTGGTCCTGACCAGCCTATGATCCGTGCCACATTCTGCGCCGCGCATCACCCGCGTGATGCGCACTTCACGAATGTCGCGCTGATGTACAGTCACCTAGTCAAGCAGATGGTGGTGTCCGCTTCGTGGATTAGTCCACTTCGTGATGTCGTTCGCATCCAGCTGGAATCGGGTGTTCGTGATAGCCAGCTCGTGAGTAGCACACAGGTGCAGCAGATGATCACCGTTCTCGTTGACTAAACCAATGCCGTAGGGTCCGAGGGCTCCTGGCCAAGCTAACGAGTCGCGCCCAACTCGAGCGTTCAAGTCGCCCAGAACAAACAGTCGGTCACTCGCCGGCGCCGACCGGATTGTGGCGGACAGCTGATCATAGAACTGGTCCTTTGTATCATCGGTGTGACACATAGTTGGACCTTAAACGCTAATAAATATAGCATACTTACCTCGACCGAGTCGCAGGCGCACGAACAGCATTCGAGGGCTTATGCCGTGTGGTTCGCCTATTGTCAAAGCATTGATGCGATCAGCAACTGCAAAACAGACACCATGCTCCCAGTAGGAGGTGTACTCAGCACCTAATTCCTGCAACTTACCTTGGTCTGCAAGCCTTGTCTCACTCAAGGCTGCTACGTCGATTCCATACCGCCGCAGTTCCATCGCGATCAGGGCGATGCGTCGTTTCGGTCGTTCTGTGGCGCTGCATCGATCCAGCAATGTGCGCACGTTCCACGTCCCAATCGTAAGCGTCTTGCGTCCCCGGGCCTGTCTCAAGTTGGTCCTCTGGTTGGGGGGAAGTATGAGGGTGTGTCTGGCAGTAACATATTTTCGCCTATCCACCCTGCCATGTGCAGCCGATAGGGCGACCCGGTTTATCCTGTGCGACGGCCAATGCAGTATGGTATTTGGTTTGTTTTGTATCATCATTGTATGTATGGGCTTTGGATACTGCCAGGACGCCCAGACCTGTGCAGGAGAGCGATTAGGGCCCTCAACTAAAGCCTTTGGCTAAGAAGCCTAAACCGCAAGGCAGCAGGTGACCCCCACACACACACGCAGACGTGGCAGCATCAACCACCAAGAAGAAGATCGACAGCCATATCGAAACAAATCCAGCACCCACTCACAGGAACAGTAACACTGTACACACGATCCTAGCAGACAGACAGTCGATCTAGGCAAAAACAAGCACCTTGCCTAACGAAGCCACAACATACAGTCATCACGCGCAACAAACGCACGCATCTGCTTTTTGTCTCGCTGCTCCTCTTTGACCAATCTGGAAAGGTTGAACCTGCAAGGACCGAAGTCCCAGTCAGCACAGCCCTCCGGATCAAAACAGCACGCAAGCCTGACCACCACGCCAAGGTAGCAGAAAAGGTCAGGATTCTTTTACACACACGCAGAGCGCACAAACCAGCACACCAGCAGCTTTGACTGCCCCCTTAATGTTCGTTTGGAGGGGATTTAGCTCAGAGGCTCGAGGATGGGGTGTCAAGTGTTTCCATCCCTCCGCACCACCATTAATAGCCCCCTGCTGGACGCCTGTATGCTACTGGAAGCAAATGATGCTCAGGACGGAGAAGATTGTGAGACCCTCGAACTTGCTTCGTGATTGTGTTTTAGGTTAATTCTAGATGTAGGGCACTCTACATGATTATCGGTGATATTGCCTGAGGTTCACTTTCAAGGATCTGCCTTATAAATGTTCGACAGGCATGTGCAAATAGTTTACATGGAACAACTCAAAGAACGATTTAAGGACATGTAGTTTTGTGTTAGTCTTTCTCACTAGCAGTGTACAATTCCTTGATGTTTCAAAGTCCGTTGGTGTGGCTGTTACGAGATCTTGTTTGGTTGCGATTATGGAATGTGGCTGGCGACCAATACCCTAATTCACCTCATTCATGTGCCTGCTTCATGAAGTTCACATCATGAACCATTAACTAGTAGACGGCTCTCTGTTGATACGTTCTACTGGGTCTTTAAACTATCTAACAATAGTTATTCGTGTTCATTTGACGTCATTAGGTTTTAGGGTTTTCCGCATAGGACAACAGTTGGAAGTGTACGGCTGCTAACGTGGCGTTGGTAAACGCGTTAATTGAGGGTCTGAGGATGGGCCTTGTGGTACTTTTGTAGAATCTGAATTTTCACGGCACGACACATCGTTTTCTCTTACATTGAACAGTCACGAACCTACGTAGTTCACAGAGCCACATCCACGTACTATAAGGCCATGCCGTAATTCGGTCGCCTTTTCGAGAGTAGTGAATAGTAATTATAGCCAACGACTCACTTGAAAGCAAGGAAAATGGCTTCCATCTTAATATTTCCGTTAGTGGTCTATCCATTCGCAAATCGTTCCCAGTAGGTCCAATCGGAATTGTCACTGCTCATGAACAAGTATGTTTTCTGTTGCCATCCAAAATGTTTACCATCACTTTGACAATAGTGAAAAGCAGCGATCCGAAGCAGCAGTGAAACTTTGTCCTGTAGCCGGTTTTGTAAATGGGTATGACCGCCGCGCACTTCCATGTTTTTAGAGAGATGGTAGTCTTCACGTTGTGTTGGAACTGGGAGTATAAGGATTAGGCTCTCGCGCTTAGATCTTCATTACTACATTCTTGATGCTTCCCCCATCTGACGAGTTCCATAAGGATAATAGATCCGTTTTTTTCACACCTGTTTCTTCAAGGGGGGGTTGTATGGTTTGATGATCACTGAGCAATATAGCTCTGTTCCACCTTGAGCTGCTTCATGAATTTCTCCAATCATCTTTGATTGCTTTGCGCATGGTTATTCCGTGGTCTGTAGGTAGTAATCTATTGCCCATTGAAATAGTATATCGCTCGTGTGCGGGAGTTAACTCAATCTTGATTCCAGAATTTGGCCAAAACTGAGTTCCTTGTAAAGCCCCTTCTGCTCACCAGGTGATCGTATCCCTCCCATGATAAGAACCTTCTTATTCTTGTACAAACAAGCACTTCATAACGCTTTGAGGATGCTCTCAACGCTGGGATTTAAATTCCTGTTCGCTGCATGCAGACAGTCAATGGGAACGATACATGTGACAAGATTCCACAACGATTAATGGGCGGTTTCGACATTTGGATTTTAACCGATTGCACTTCGAGATCGCTTGGGATACGTAAAAAGGTCTGCGTCCACTGCATTGCGTATTGAGTCCTGTGTGTTAAGTATCCTTCTGTCACAGTTTCTTCATCTGACATTCCTAGGAATGGCCAGATTGTCAACTACGTCTATCAACGTGGGTTTACCTATGAAACAACGCTGTCTTACCCCACTGGTCTAAAACGAAAGGGAACCTCGGGTTTGCATTGTTTGCCCGTGAGCCTGCCGGAACGTTAATCCGTAACATATTGACTATGTTTTGTTCAGCATGTACAAGGTTTTTGGTATTGGATAGTCATCTCTTGAATTATTGTGCTCGCTATTAGTCTGGCTGCTATCGCAACGTATACTGAAATGATTATGGTATCTAAGGGCGCGGTTAATGCTTAAGAAGCAGTCATGGTGGGTTTTTGTAGGCGTCTCTACACTCTAGTCTTGCCGCACGTGGATTTTCTCCTGCCACCTGACGTAGTCGGGAGTTATCACTGTACATCTGACTGGGGTTCTAGCATGATAAGATCACTGAGCGTTCTGTAGCAGTTTGGAGCCCATATTACTAAGAAACTGGGGGGCTCAGAATATGAATTGTGGTAGTTCCTAGCCTATGCTAAGAAATACTTCACCCTTCAAGGTCGTATTCAAATGAAGTACGCTGATCTACTTCCCTAAGTTTAGGAAGGCAGTAGGTCGTTACAGTGACACGGAGATTTTCAGTGGAGGTCGACACTATTGTCCAGCCTTCTGAGTGGCAGTGGTGGATTCTATCCGAGGCGGACTGATTGATGTTTGGTGTATGCACTGGTAACATAGAAAATCACCAGACGCTCACTGTCAAAGAATTTATTGGGTGTTGTCCTCAGTATTTAGTCTGGTCATCAGATGCTCCACTGGCAAAGACTACGCGTTGGAAGCTAGCGGGTCTTTGTGTTAGACACCCCAAGGATACCGCAGATGTCGATCAACTGTTTCTGCTCTGCCCTCTCCCATTCGCACAACGTTGTCTGGATTTCTGAGAGGTTAAGCACAATGAAGTTGTTTACTTGAGGGTCAATTTGTATCGGAGGTAAAATATCTTTATTCTCGGCGCCCAAGTTTCCATTGTCAGGGGTTTCACCGGTGTTGCTCTCATCGAACTCGTCGGACGTACAGGACTGCCAAGGCAATGTAACCAGCCTTAACCTAACCTCAGCCTAACCTTCCATAGCTAGTTTGGCTACGACAGAAAGGCCGGTTGCGATTGTTGCTGACCCACGGACTCTCGAAGAGATTTTCCCATTTAACTCATCAGCATAAGTTCTTATAGGGGGCAGAGTAGAGGTCAATCTATTTTTGGTATCGTTGGGACTAGTAGTCGGCACCAAACGTTTGTGTACGTTAACATGATTCGTTTTATTGGCTTCACATGGTGAACATATATAGATAATCCCCAGATCTTGAAATGCTATGAGAACTAGGTATAGTCTTGACAAAATGTCTCCGTAACACGTGGCTTGATACCACTTGGAACGAAACCGTGCACTTAACGCAGTTCTGTCATGAAAGTAACAGTGAGACTTGCAATCAACAGGGAGATCGCATGTAAAGCAGGTTTTCTGTCGGAAGTATGGTCAAGATAAAAGCAAACTTCCCAGCAGGCAATGACAGCGAAGAATCAGGCAGTCAGCCAAACAGTCAGAAACAAAGTGATAAAATGGGGAAAACCATAGTGTTGTAATTTAAGTGTGTTAGTTGTGTATTTCAGCGTTCACATTACGAGTAGGAACGATACAGTACACGTGTGCAGAGAAACTTTTGACAGAGTCAGTACAATTCTTTTCGTTCCAGTTTGCCATAATTTTTGTAAGAACCCTTTATTTTTGATTAGTGAAAGCATCCAGCCTACACTGATAGGAACTCGCTCCATGCTCAAATTTCAAAATATGGCTTTGTTATGAGGCACCCGATTGCCAATCGTGTGAATGTGCTAATAATAGCCCGACACCCCAGTGAATTATTCTCAAAGTTGTTACCCAAAACCCAGCTCTTTTGTGCATTTTTTGTTTTGGGTTCACGGTCACATCTGTCTCAGCAGCTTTCGTAAAACAGGTACATAGAAAAGTAATTCATTACGGTTAGGGACTAAAAGGAAAAACATAAGCAAAAATTCTAGTCAAGCTTCTCATCAGGAGCTACGATCTTGGAATTCCTGTGGTGCTTTCATGTAACATTTCGTAGTTTTGCTGGCCATAGCAAAAGTTCGCCAACTTTTGGTGAATAGCTACTTGTGGAAGAGTAAAGTTGAGTAAGTACGTGTTTCTGCATAACCTATCTTTCAAGTAGCGTGGTGCTGAACGCTCATTGTTGGTTGTCATGATCCGCTACATCCTCAATCGTTTTAATACAAAAGACTGGATGAAATGATTCAGAACGATATCTTTTGGCGGTCGATTATTTCAAAACGTAACTTGACTGTAACGTGCCTGAAGCAATTGACCTTCTTTATTTCTCAAGAGTAATATGTAATATGGTTTCCTTTAAATTCGAACGTGCAGAAAAATGGTTGGATTTTAATGTATTTCTGCATGCATTTTTCACTTCGTAGCCTAGAATTCGGTGTGCTCAAACCGGATTCTTCAGAATTTCAAGAGCGTCGTAAGCTATTGGAAAAGGTAGGTCATTCATCACATTCTTCACTTACCTACAATTCAGGCGATATTTTATTTCGACAGTATCGTCGCGCATACCGTCCTCGAAGTAGAAAAAGACAGAGCAAAAGCTGAATCTGAAGCGTTGTTAGAAGCTGAACTGAATGCTGGTGATAGCGATTTGTTGGCTATTCGACATAAAATCTATGAAGGATATTCCGAGCGTTTTAATAAGTTGATTGAACCCAAAATCTACTTGTTTCTCGGACATTTTCAACTGCTGCTTCAGAGATTTGACGACGCACTGTCTGCCTATTTGAAGTATGAATCACTCTGTCCATCTGCAGCTTCTCAGGATTGTGCCTTTCTGTACGGTCTAGGTTTGTGTACTTTCCGATTCAACGCATTCCATCGGTAAGCCATGTACATACAGGTTAATGCTACCCATTTACGTTAGGACTTTGAAAACCTTTCAACAAATTCTATACCTACAACCGTGGTTCCCCAAGGCAAAGGAAATTCACATTCGTCTTGGGTATATTTACAAGATACAACGTAACTTTGAGAAAAGTCTGAAGCATTTCCGTCAGGCCCTCAACGATTCCACTCCGGCAACCTTTAGCCGAATTGAAAGTAATATTACTTTGTGTATTTCATTGCGTTTTTAGTTCGTTTTCACATTGCACACTTGTTTGAGGTTTGTGGTAAGCCCAAACAAGCTGTCGCTGAATATCGACAGCTGTTGGACGTTGAAAAAGCCAACGCACCCACCCATATTCGCCACCTTTGTCTACGCCAACTTGGTGAGCCATCGTTTTTCTGTTTGTCTATGTGTAAACTGGTTTCACACGTGCATCTCGCGGTACACGTTTATTTCGGTCCACCTCTTCAACCCGTTCGTTCTAACGCAGTCGGGGCTTCTAGCTACTTTTCCCATCAAATCTTTTCGAAGCACTGCGAAGCCTTAATTCACCGGGTTCCCCAAGGTTAAGCCCATTTTAGGTATGGCTTACTTGAGCTTTGTGGCCAACATTGCCGATCATTTATTACGCTGTTTCAGATGGGTTAATTCAGTTTGTCCAATTGACCGCGAACCGTACCTTGTGGTGGCAACTTCAACGTTTGCTTCATCCAATAACGAATGAGTAAACAAACGAAAATATATTAAAATGATAGTGGAACAAATGCAAAAACTCTACGCTGACTTGGGTGATTAGGCGAGATCTCTGTTAGAGTGTGTGGCATCGCTGCCTAATATTTCCACTTCATTGCCAGTTTTGATCACGGGTTGCCTCGGTAGAAAATACGGAGTGAGGTAAACGTGGCATATAAGTGTTTATGTCGTTCACTTAAGTCTACATTAAACTAATAAAACTTAATTCACTCTTCATTCAGTTGTCTGGCCATGTGCCAGGTATACTTCAGAAATAAGTATTTTAAACAATATATTTTATTCAGCGCCGATGGACAAGCCAAAGTAACGTCATCGCCATGAAATCCGTCAGTTAAATCAGATCGTACAAACTGAAGGACTTGTCCAACGTTTTGTTCCCCTTCGAACGATCACATTTGTAGATAAATTGTGGATAAAAACTGCTTTCCAACATTTTACTCCCCTAGCCTGGCTGCATCATACTGGTGCCTGCGGTCCTAAAAGTGAGCTTGCTTCAGAAAAAGATCTAAACGTGCAGTGGTTACAAAGCGCGCTTGAACTTGACAGTACCAACGGAAAAACTTGGTATCTACTCGGACGTTGTCAGGCTGCCTTGAATCGTGTGCAAGAAGCGTTTGCCGCCTATCGGAGTTCCATTGACAAAACGGAGGCCAGTGCTGATACATGGTGAGTGTGTATCGTTTTTAGCCGAGGCCTTTATTTATTTTCCTGTTTTGTCCATCCCTCTTAACCTAACAAAACCTCTGCTGTCTGTGATGATGGTGGTGGTGATTAAAACCCCTAGCAGCGTCAGGTGCTAAGATGAATCTGGAAGAGAATCCTGTGGAGTCCTACGATGAAATTGCTTCACGGCTAATCAGTTTGGTATTCTCTATATCCAAGTGCACCCGATTTGTTTGCTACACGTTGTGTGGATTAAATAATCACAATCGGTGTCAGCAATGTATCCGGTTGATATTCATACGTTAATACAGTGAACCCACGGAATCATATTTAATTCATGTGTTCTGTACACCTAAGCCGAACCTGTCGTCTCACGGTTCTGAGACTTTGCTGTTTGATAGCCTTGATTGAGTGGCATGTTGTGTTCGTGACGTTTGTAAAGCACGATTCTTCCGTCCTTGGCTTCTATTCGTTTCATGGGTTCATTGTCGGTTCTTGTTGTTTATTTCCATTTTTGTCTACATAATGGTTCTTATTTTTCAAAGGGAATGCGAATTTTGTTAATGGGTGATCAAATATTACGTTTGTCATACACGGAACGGCAATGTCGTTTAGACGTGGGACTCAGCGTCCTTAATAGACTTTTTGGCCCACTGAGAATAAGCGCTTATTGTGAGCCTCCTTTTTGCTAATGCTGTCAGTAGTGATTAAACCTGAAGTAGATCACCGGGTGTTTATGGGATTGACTACTGCTCTATTGCAGTACACTTCGTGGAGTCTTCACAGCTGAATGTTCACTTGCGGATGCTTGTGATTAATGCCCGCATCTGCTGTATAGTATAGACCCAGTGTACTGTCAATTTCACTCTTTAACTCATCAATCATCATCATAGACAGCAATACATCAGTGGTTCACACTAATGCTTAACTGACACACAACCATGAAGAAAAAGCGAACCTTATATAGGAAGGGAGAGAAGGAAAAAAAGGGGA
>QNGE01003268.1:37487-71839 GCA_008508345.1 Paragonimus westermani | reverse complement strand
TCCGAGATGGCGGTGTGTCGCAGTCAATGGCGTACCTGTATCCATACCATTTCTAGTTCTTCCATTTAGTCTTCTTCAATCTTTTTTGTCCTTCGTAGTACTCTTTCCTTTTAGGATATTCCACGTCACTGTTGAGGTGAGCGGCGGCCCGAGCCACAGTACCTTTTGGTCAGGCTCATGGCTGTTTTTGATGATGATTGATGATGAATCTGGAGGATCAGGAGACTGTGGTTTGTCAGATCTCTACCTGTTGGCCTACCTGGTATGAGTAACTCTGTCCAGTTTAGCCCAATAGGTCATCGAGATGCTCAAGCCGTCACTCCACGTCAAGGTCCACCCTGACGGAACTCCTCAACCAGGGTTTGTTAGTCTAGTTGGACTGATCAGTCTTTTTTAAATTGAGTGATAGTTTAGCTACTCACACCTACTGAGAGAATTTGATCACTGTTCACACGTGATTCAGGTAGATGTATAGATGTAATGATTGAGTTATCTCTAACTTGTGACCGGTAGATTAGTGGTCAGCACACTTCCTACAAGTATCGTGATTGGAGTTCCGTTTCTGGTCCGAACTGTGATGTGCACCTTTGTCAAACGCTAAGAAGTGCTGAACCAAAATTTAACGCTTTCCATTGAATCGAGTCACCTGGGACGTCCTAGCTTCAGTGAGTACTTGCTCAATACACCATACTTTTCATCAAGCACACGTTGTTCGTTCCTTCAATCAAAAGGTGATTTCCCCCCCCACACATTTAGGTGCTCCATCGGCGTCCTCTATCAGGAACAGAGTCAACCGATGGATGCATTACAGGCTTACTTTTGCGCTGTGCAATTGGACAAATGCCACGTGGCCGCCTGGGCCAACCTGGGTACGTTGTATGAAAGTATGCAGCAATACAAGGAAGCTCTCAAGTGTTACAAGAATGCGGTAAATGCGGACAAGAACAATGAAGTGAGTTTGAACCACTGGGCTTTTTGTGTCTTTTTAGTGAAGCCGTCTAAGGGCACTTCACGATCTCACCACTCACAAACATGTGCTTTATGTGAAACCAAACAGCGGTTGTTAAGTAAGGTGAAGAATGTGCAGACTAGGCTACTTTTTTTCGGCTTAAGATGTCTTGATATATCTTTTATGTCTCGATGACAACTTAAGATGTCCTAAGCGGTTTAGCTGGCTTTTCACGGTGTACAGGATGGCACGGCTAATGTGCACACGAATGGACTTTAAAACACAGGGATTGATCAGTTCGTGCAGTGTGAGTGAACGCAGTCCTGCCAGATGCAGAGAGCAACCTACGCTGGTTCGCGTGGACCCAGTTACCGGGAACATGTTAAATTGATATCGAAACATTCGACGTTGATATGGGGACATTTTAAATTGGAAAAAGCGTAGAATGTGAGCAGTATTCAGTTGAACACGTGACAAATAAAACTTGAGTGTTCACAGTCTTTCTGCGTGTGAAGCTGTCAACGCCTTCACTGCTCCCAAATTTGGCCTTCAAACCTTCACCATGGCAGTAACCCATGATTAGATGGTGTGCTAGTGGATGGTTCAGGCTTCGGTATACATTTATATTCCTTTATTTATCTTGGATACCTGTTACTCAGCATATCACTTTTGGTAGAGATTTCGGTGTAAGCAACTTTCTTGGAAACTTACACAGTTGCACTTTTGAGGAATTCAGCTTGATCCACTATTTAACGTTTAGGTAGGCTGTTAAAACACATGTTCATTTTGTTTTGCCTCAGCCCATCATTATTGCACACCCGTGACAAACTGTGTGAACTAGCGTACGTTTGCAAGAATCGGTGTTTACGTCTTTACGCGGATCGCATGTCACAACGAGGCTTGACCTTGACGCGACTGGACGGCTTGCGCCTCTCGTCTCTCTCACTAGCTGAGGGGGTCTGACAAACCACAGTCTCCTGGTCGTCCGGGTTGAGGACTGCAAAAATGTTGGCATCTTTTTCCGGAAAAAGTACCAGTTCGGCTACACAGTCACCCACCCGCTGTCTTGTGACACAGGCTTTTGAGGTAAAGGCTTCGGTCAAGAACCCCAACCGTCCTCCTGTCTAGGTCTGAGCATCCTGGCACAATCTCAGCTGACGCACAACCCTGAATAATCACAATACCAGTAATTTCTTACTGTATCGGCTATCTCGCAGTATAAACCGGATCGCCCCATCTGCTGCGTACAGCAGGGTGGATAGGCGAAAACATGCTACTGCTGACCTCTCCCTCACTGTCCTATCATATCTAGCTCCCAAACCCCTCCCGATCCTCACTTCTTGTGATTACTGTGCAGGTCTCACACCAGATATAGCTAATCCTAGTAGCACTGTTCATTATCCAGCCTCAGACCACCCCGTCTCTTGCTTAGACCTAGAATGCGAATTAATGTAGGTGCTTTTAATGCTCGCACCCTAAAACAGATAGGTCAACAGCCTGCTCTCGCACGAACGCTAGATTCGTTGAATGCTGATGTCTGCTGTATCTCGGAGACTAGTAATCAGGACAATAGTCATCGTGTCTGCTCATACCCCAACTGACTGTAATGACGTCGGCGTCAATAACGCGTTTTACTCGCATCTGACCGTTCTCATTCGGTCGGCACATGTTTTGGATATGGTCCTCCTAGCTCTGTTGAGGCCAAGTCTCACTTAAGTGGCAGGTTTCGGATAGCGCCACATCACTCGGACAATGGCGGGCGATTGTTACTGCCGTGCACTCAGCATAAGCTGCTTTTAGCCAGCACTGGTTTGAGACACAGGGTGTATTGACCAACTAAGTGGACATATTGTCGCCGCCTTATTCACATACTTCAGTTCAGGTTAGGGTTCACGGTGAACTGTATGACACTTTCAGCACCAGCAGTGGCGTACGTCAAGGCTGCTCACTCTCACCACTAACGTTCAATTTTGTCATGGACGAATTAATGCACGATTGTCTCCGATAATCACAACATTCATAGTGCACCTCCTACCTAACAGAGGACTGACCGATCTTCATTATGCTGACATCAGGGTGTTGCTGCTTGACAGCTTTCAAGCAGCACAAACAACGCTAGTGGTCATTTTGCGTTCTGCCAAGTACTTCCAAACGCGCTGTGCAGCCTCGAAATGCAAAGTGCTTCTGTAACACTGCTGTGATAACGTAGAACTATAGTTAGACAATGAAGCCATGGATGTCGTTGGCCGGCTTGTTTATTTAGAAAATTGCATCACCAGCGGCGGTAGCGGCGAGGCCGGAGGTGTAGGAAATGAAACAGAAGCACGTATCCTTAAGGCTAACCCTAGAACGGTGTTCGCCGATCTGAGGCACCCATGGCGACGTAGAGGTGTCTCTCTGAGGTCTGAAGGTCGCGTAAATCAGACAACAGTGAGGGCTGTGCTACACTACGGCAGCGAAACTTGGCCGCTCAGGGTAGAAGACGTGAACTGTCTTCAGGTATTTGAGCACCGATGTCTGCGTTCAATCGCTCGTGTCGAGTGGTACCAACAAGTAATTACCGAAGAGGTTAGGAAACGGGTGTTTGGCACTGACTGTCAAACGAGTTCTTTTGTTCAATCCTTACATTTGCACAGACTGAGATGGTTAGGTTGTGTATTGAGGGTACCAGCTAGTCGTCTGCCGCATCCAGCACTCTTTGCCGACGCTGCGGTCGACTGGGGTAATGTACGAGGTGGACAGATAATGACTTGGTGTATAGAAATGAAATCGTTCGTGAAGGAGTTGACCACTGATTATACTGACATCAAGGTGTTGCTGCTTGACAACTTTCAAGCAGCACAAACAACGCTAGTGGTCATTTTGTGTTCTGCTAAGTACTTCCGAACGTGCTTTGCAGTCTCGAAATGCAAAGTGCTTCTGTAACACTGCTGTGATAACGTAAATCTATAGTTAGACAGTGAAGCCATGGATGTCGTTGGCCGGCTTGTTTATTTAGAAAATTGCATCACCAGCGGCGGTAGCGGCGAGGCCGGAGGTGTAGGAAATGAAATAGGAGCGTGTATCCTTAAGGCTGACCCTAGGACGGTGTTCGCCGATCTGAGACACCCATGGCGACATAGAGGTGTCTCTTTGGGGTCTGAAGGTCGTGTAAATCAGACAACAGTGAGAGCTGTGCTACACTACGACAGCGAAACTTGGCCGCTCAGGGTAGAAGACGTGAACTGTCTTCAGGTATTTGAGCACCGATGTCTGCGTTCAAGCGTTCGTGTCGAGTGGTACCAACAAGTAATTACCGAAGAGGTTAGGAAACGGGTGTTTGGCACTGACTGTCAAACGAGTTCTTTTGTTCAATCCTTACATTTGCACAGACTGAGATGGTTAGGTTGTGTATTGAGGGTACCAGCTAGTCGTCTGCCGCATCCAGCACTCTTTGCCGACGCTGCGGTCGACTGGGGTAATGTACGAGGTGGACAGATAATGACTTGGTGTATAGAAATGAAATCGTTCGTGAAGGAGTTGACCACTGTAGGTCGGGTTCGTTTCCAGGGCTGGGGACCTCGAGACTCACAGAGTCGGTGGCTTGAGACGTTAGGTGAGATGGCGGCCAATCCAGCTCCGTGGCGTGAACGCTCACCTTGTTTTTCCGAGTTGTCCGTGAAGTGAGTGTATTTAATGACGCAGGTCAGTGAAACCCGCAAGGAAGCTAGCTGTCTTGCTGATTACGACTTGCTTTCACTCGCAGCTCGATTGTTTGTTCGCAAGGTGCAGGCACCTTGATTTCGTATGTTTGAATATAGACGTGGTTAGTTTTTAGTGGTCAGGTCCCTTCCCGTCCCCTTCCTTTTTTCTTCTCTCTTCCTATACAGGGTTTGTTTTCTTTGTGTTCGTGGTTGTGTGGCAGTTAAGCATCGGTGTAAATCACTGACGTGTTTTTGTCTCTGATGGTGGTGATTATGATGATGCCTTTGCTGCTCCTTCATTGTCTAAATTGATCTGCTATCATAATCTGAGCCTTCTGGTAACCCGCAGTCGAATGACAGTTTTGAAGTCTGCCAGCCACTGATTTCTTCACTCTACCAACCCATTATCCGTCCCTCAGGTCTTCAATGGAAATGAAGCTTTGTATACAATGATGTGTTTCCTGATAATTCCTAACCTGGCGTCTTTGTTTCCAGATATGTGCTCCTCATGTTGAAGAGAGCTCAGCGAGCACAATCTGCCGACACAGTGAAGATGTTGACCTGTGTGATATTTGTAACTTCTTTTTCACCCTTTTTATTTATACAAAATTGCAAGTGGCAATACGTTCTTGGTGTCTTATCTGCAAAAGTATCGAGCGATTAGAATACGGTACACTTGGCCATTCATGTAGTAGTATGTGACAAGGTGCTGTTTTGCCTCTGGCATTATTTTTATCGCATATATGTATATTTCACGCTGAATGTCACTCACATTTGCTCGCATATTCCCGCATTCATATTGGCTATGCAGCCAACTGATTACAAAGGAAAGCACCGGCCCCAAGTTTCCGTCTTGTTAGACATCGCCAGTGGTGCACGTCCTTGCACGGCCGGGGCTAACACTTAGCACGTTTTCATGTGACAAACATATTGACCACTGCGTTGGTAACTTCACATTAGGCACGGCTGAATTATCAAATCCGAACGCTCAACCGCTCTCGCTTGTGACTAGTGATCAGGCTGTCCGATGGTCTCAGTGGGAGGTGCTATTACTACCTGTTAATTCCAGTCGATAACCACTCGATTAGGACTTCCGATACCGGTCAAAATATCCGATTTCACTAAGATTGGTCTTTCATCCTGGATCCTCGTCTTCAACGCCAACTGTTTCATTCACCTTTCATAAGAGTCCGTTACTTTCATTGTTCTCTCGCGCTTCCTTTTCTCGTGGCCGAAGTCGATCTGCCCTTTGCGGATAGCCTCAAATGAGCGGGTACCCACCTCATCTCCAGGAGAATTTCAGGGTGGTTTTTTCAATCAGTCAGTTCTTTACAAGAAAAGGAAGTATAATAACCAAACAGAGTGACCCACATTCTTCCTATCAACCTCAATTACTGTGAATCCATCGTACACACCCACAGCTCATGAGTTTGAATTCCTAGCCTGTGCCTTGCTGATACTACTCAAGAGGGCCGAAACAGCTGATGGCCACTGCTGTCCGAGGCTTTCATTGGTAGTTTATCATCTCGTTCACACGACTTGACTCGGTTCACTTGTCTATATCTCGTCCATACTCATCTTTCGTTTATCGCTAAACCACGCTCTGAGTCTAAACATTATTTGCCAAATTTTTATTCACATTTCACTATTTCCCTTCTAATGGATTCCTCTTTGTGTTAGCTCTGTGCAATACATTTTTAGTTTTGGTTGCTCTCATTTTCCGTGAACGATTTTTCAAAATATTTTTGCAGATCAAGCCGGAACTTCGATCACGTTTGCGCATTCTGCAACAAATCTTACCGCGACTTCCTGAAAAGCTTCTGAGTGGTGGTACCCACTCTGGTAACAGTCCAGGAGTTCCATCCGTAACGAACACAGCTTCAGCTATCAGTGGCGGTGGAACTGGTCCAGGATGCACCACAATAACAAAGCTTCCAACTGTGGACGAAGCATGGAGCTTGCCGATTCCGGCCGAATTGACTCAGCGTCAAATGCAACTGATGCTCCAAGAGGCCGCAGCCAATGGAGAGGAAAGTGGAACAGGTGGCCTGTACGATGACAAAAATCTGGCCAGTCTGTTGCTGGCAGCACCTGTGGCGTCAGTCTTGAGTAAAAAGCGGAGCGAACGACATCATTCTTCCACATCAAGTAATAGGTTTTTGCAACACTCTTCAATAACTGTAGTTTGACACGAGGCAGTTGTGTGCCCATTTAATCAGTTCACTATGTCATAATTTGTCAAACTTGGTAGCTTAAAACGAAAGCAAACTTAATTGTTTTAAGCAGTCCACCAGTATTACAAAGTTGTGCTGTAACGTGAAGTGAAATCCACTGTTCCCCGCGAACGGTAGTTTGTAAATAGAGATTGTGCATCCAAGAGGCATATTTATCTGTTGTGAGCATTGGCTATTTGCGGCTCGTAAATATGGTCAACCACGCCTCTCACTGTTTGTAACGAGCGCTCATTTTCCATGCCACTTGGCTAGTTTATGACAGGATAAGTTGGATTTTAATAGCACCTGTTTATCGTCAGACACGTGATGTCAATCGTCTAATGACGATAGTCGTTTGGCTAATGAGGCTTGAATATTTTTGTCGTTTGGCTGAATTCTACAGAAAGTAAGGGCAGCAATCGAAGCCGGGCAGTGAAGTCCACAAGGATTCTGCCATTTCCTCACTTGTGACTCGGCTGCATTTTGCAAGATGTCAGCGGTTCGGTGTTGAATATGAGTTTAAACGGGAATTCCGATTAATGAGGTCTCGACCATTCTCACTCTTGATTTTGTTCTGTCTCGCGATTTAGGGCGATTCACAACCAACCGTTGTTTTACTGTCATTGATAAAACTAATATCGTGTGCTAATATCTTCCGTAGTCAGTATCGTTTTTTATCACTTGAGTAACTCATCTTATTTGAGTGACAAGGGTTTTGATTGTCATTACGTAACAACACAGTGAAGCCGTTGCCCGGAGGCTGGACCTGGACACAGAGTTGATTATCCCTCTATATTGATGACTTATTTGTGGTAAACCTGACAGTGTGTTGGTCACATCACTAAGTAAATCCATCTCAGGCTTCCGTTTTATGATGTGGAAGAAGGGTAGTCCATCTCGACTCATTCGTTGCCTTGCGGTACGGGCTATTAGGTGAAAGGCTTTGGTTGAGGACCGTATTCGTTTTCCTGTGTAGGTCGATAGACCCCTGGAACTATTCATTGTTTCCGCACTCAACCATGGCGTTTTGCACTGCAATCAGTCCAACATACTGATCGCTTCGCAACTCACTGTGAGTCGCCTTGTGTGCCGCGTACAACAAGGTTTCTAGGCGAAACTGTACTTACCGTTCATCCTCCACTGCTGTGAGCATACTTTTTGGTCGGCAGCTAGTCCTGACGCTGTCATTTCGGCTGGGAATGTGTGTTTGGATCGGCCGACTGGGTGCAATAGACATTAGCACATCGACGTTCACTTTCCCTACGCTACACNTGGGTGCCTCAGATCGGCGAACACCGTTCTAGGGTTAGCCTTAAGGATACGTGCTTCTGTTTCATTTCCTACACCTCCGGCCTCGCCGCTACCGCCGCTGGTGATGCAATTTTCTAAATAAACAAGCCGGCCAACGACATCCATGGCTTCATTGTCTAACTATAGTTCTACGTTATCACAGCAGTGTTACAGAAGCACTTTGCATTTCGAGGCTGCACAGCGCGTTTGGAAGTACTTGGCAGAACGCAAAATGACCACTAGCGTTGTTTGTGCTGCTTGAAAGCTGTCAAGCAGCAACACCCTGATGTCAGCATAATGAAGATCGGTCAGTCCTCTGTTAGGTAGGAGGTGCACTATGAATGTTGTGATTATCGGAGACAATCGTGCATTAATTCGTCCATGACAAAATTGAACGTTAGTGGTGAGAGTGAGCAGCCTTGACGTACGCCACTGCTGGTGCTGAAAGTGTCATACAGTTCACCGTGAACCCTAACCTGAACTGAAGTATGTGAATAAGGCGGCGACAATATGTCCACTTAGTTGGTCAATACACCCTGTGTCTCAAACCAGTGCTGGCTAAAAGCAGCTTATGCTGAGTGCACGGCAGTAACAATCGCCCGCCATTGTCCGAGTGATGTGGCGCTATCCGAAACCTGCCACTTAAGTGAGACTTGGCCTCAACAGAGCTAGGAGGACCATATCCAAAACATGTGCCGACCGAATGAGAACGGTCAGATGCGAGTAAAACGCGTTATTGACGCCGACGTCATTACAGTCAGTTGGGGTATGAGCAGACACGATGACTATTGTCCTGATTACTAGTCTCCGAGATACAGCAGACATCAGCATTCAACGAATCTAGCGTTCGTGCGAGAGCAGGCTGTTGACCTATCTGTTTTAGGGTGCGAGCATTAAAAGCACCTACATTAATTCGCATTCTAGGTCTAAGCAAGAGACGGGGTGGTCTGAGGCTGGATAATGAACAGTGCTACTAGGATTAGCTATATCTGGTGTGAGACCTGCACAGTAATCACAAGAAGTGAGGATCGGGAGGGGTTTGGGAGCTAGATATGATAGGACAGTGAGGG
Source organism: Paragonimus westermani (assembly GCA_008508345.1). Classification (NCBI taxonomy): domain Eukaryota; kingdom Metazoa; phylum Platyhelminthes; class Trematoda; order Plagiorchiida; family Troglotrematidae; genus Paragonimus; species Paragonimus westermani. The sequence goes on along the minus strand of QNGE01003268.1, from coordinate 62,634 downwards.
AGAGGTCAGCAGTAGCATGTTTTCGCCTATCCACCCTGCTGTACGCAGCAGATGGGGCGATCCGGTTTATACTGCGAGATAGCCGATACAGTAAGAAATTACTGGTATTGTGATTATTCAGGGTTGTGCGTCAGCTGAGATTGTGCCAGGATGCTCAGACCTAGACAGGAGGACGGTTGGGGTTCTTGACCGAAGCCTTTACCTCAAAAGCCTGTGTCACAAGACAGCGGGTGGGTGACTGTGTAGCCGAACTGGTACTTTTTCCGGAAAAAGATGCCAACATTTTTGCAGTCCTCAACCCGGACGACCAGGAGACTGTGGTTTGTCAGACCCCCTCAGCTAGTGAGAGAGACGAGAGGCGCAAGCCGTCCAGTCGCGTCAAGGTCAAGCCTCGTTGTGACATGCGATCCGCGTAAAGACGTAAACACCGATTCTTGCAAACGTACGCTAGTTCACACAGTTTGTCACGGGTGTGCACTAATGATGGGCTGAGGCCAAGGAAATTGAACATCTGCCGTTCTGTTGTGTGTTTCAGACCGTTTGAACGGTGTTCCAGTGCAGCTCCTTTCATGGTAGACTGTGTTTGCTACGGAGACTGAGTATTTGGTCTGTGTGTGTTTCTTCGCGATAACCTGCGATCTCCGATGTTCCATCTGATTTGTGATGGACACGTTCATCTGGGAACGGTAGTTGGTTGTCGTTCCCAATCTTCATCGTATATTTGCTATCGTTGAGAACGTTGTTCAGCAATCTATTTGTGTCTTCAGTCATCGAGCGTTTAAGTATGACGAATGTATCGTCAGCGTATCGTGTCCGGAGTTTCGGTTTGATCATTGGTAGCGCGATATTTCCTAACCCCTGCATTACCGCCTCTACGATAAATCCGGGTATGGACGAACCCATTGGAGTTCCTTTAAGTCGTTCGTAGATTTGGGTATTGAATTTGAAGTATGTCGTCAAACACAGTTCCATTAGACTGCATATGCTTCTCGGTTTCAGTCATTCATTCTATCGGGGATTTCCCTTTTAGCGGCCTTCGGAGTGTTTCTTTGGCTAGGGTGAGGTCAATTGTCAAACGAAATCTATGTGTCGTCTTCTATCCTGACGCGTTTTGGTTTGTTCAAGAGTTGTGCAGCATTGCTGATGAAATGTTCTGATTCGTAGATGAGATATCTTAGCCGTTTGAATAGATCGTTGGCATAATTGTAGGTCGGTGTGCCCGATAGAGATATAATTGGTCATAGTGGGATACCATCCTTGTTTATTTTTTGTAGTCCGTAGAATTGGGCAGTGGTTGCATCATTCAGCCGCATTTTCCAGCGTTCTTGTTTGCTTACCTCATGCGTAGTCTCTAGTTTCTTTAGTGCAGTGCTGGTTTTGTTGGCCAATTTTTTGGTGAGATCAGCATTGAGTAAGCGGTAGGTGATTGTGTCGTTGAGCAGTCGTTTTGCTTTCTCCACGTAGTCTGCCTCATCCGTGATAACTGTCATCCGTCCCTTATCAGATGGTAGAATGGTGATATCATCCCAATGTCTAATGCTCGTTGTTCGCGTTGGGTAAGGTTATTGGACAGCCTACGGCGAGTCAAGATGGGGACAATAATTTGTGGGATTCAGTGTTGTGTGTCTTCTGGCAAGACGTTAGAATTCATTATGTGCCGGAGGCATTGGACATTGGTCAAACCGGACGAAAATTATCAACACGAATACATGAACACGAGCTGGCCATCAAGAGGCACAATCAGTTTCCCTTGATCTCCGTCCACGAGGATGAATACCGCAGAAATCCTTACTCTGGCAAACACAAAACATGCAATAGTATTTCTCGAAGCTTGGTACTCATCAATCGGGTCAATAAACAAACACATCGAGCTGGACAAAATCTATGAGCCAATGCGAACCAAGGATTTGAGGAAAGGTAGATGCCATCGAGCCCGGATGCCGGTAAACCCAAATGGAGCAACTTGAACCGATCAGACCAAAGTCGAAACAGGACAGTGGATAACCAATCGGACGGAATTCCAAAACGAAGAGATGACACACTCAGTCAATTCACAACCAATCCGATTCGAGGTCAAAGTGCGGTGGCGACAAGGAGCAGCCAATCAGACTCCAGCCGAAGGACTCCGGGGAATAACCAATCGGACATTCTGTAAAAGTTCAAGTGCAGTGAAATCGACCAATGATGGGCCCGGTCAAAGGTCAAACACAACGGGAAGCGAGCAAGCAGAAATCAGGCCCGTAGGTCAACTCACTCTGCAGTATAAGAGCAGGCATCCATCGAACTTCACCAAACTCAACGCCCACTATTCTCACTGATGATGTCATCTTGCTTGGTGATGAAACGTTTACAACTTAAATGCCAAGCTAGGTGACATATCAATACCAAAAGCATCAGCCTGAGCTACGGACAACACCACCACTGTTCCCGGCTATCAAAAACGCTATGTTTAATACGCCGTATGCCCGTAATTTGGACATACCTGGTTTCTGTCCATTTTGCTTCATTCCTTGGCTACCCTTCATCCGATCGCTGACTTAAGATTTATTTGTTTCATCCTTTGGATAAGATTGGACATGTTGATGGTGTCCAGTCCAGCTGTGGACTGACATTCATAATAACGAACCTGGTGTGATTTAGTAGCTGGAATAGTAAAGTTGGTCATTTCAGCATTTTCCATGAGAAGTGATATTCTCGTTCTTTTCAGCAGATGCTCACAATTTCTCTACTGTTTTTCATTCGCTTGTTCGCACTTCTGAATCCAACCTTAATGTTTACCATGGTTCCTAATCGTTACGACTCTCATCCGTCTTTTTGTCACCAGATGACTCACGCAAGTCCGGATCTGAGGCTTCCGGTGAAGGCAACCCCAAACGGCCTCGTCGCGATAGTTCCCCGAATGTGATGCCACTAAACCCCCAGCAAGCGCAAATGCTTCACACACTTCAGGTTTGTTATCTATGGCTTCCGTCAGATTTTTCATATCATATGTTCCTTCACTTCTGTATTCGAAGTACATTTCGGCACATTTACTAAAACTTGTTTTAATGTCTAATTAGAATCTTGATGGTAACAGATGTTGTTCTGTACTATCAGACCGTTGCACACCGATGGCTTCCTGGTTTTGTAGTCGAGATTTATTTTGAATGCTGAATTTGCTAAGGATCACGCCATTTTAAGTGCAGACCTCTACGATAGGCTGACCGGATCAATGCGGTGAACAGTAGTCACGTCCCACTTGAGCAGCGCACTAATAACCATATGGGACCGCTTCGTCAATTTCCTTGAATGGCGCATCAGCTAAAGAGGGTTATTCATATGTCTTTCTGCAACCCGGTTAGCCGCGCTTCTGTGGTCTGGCTCATGAGTGTATAGACCACCATTCCACAGGGGCTCACCATTCTGACACTTATTTGTGGACCGCGATTCGGTTAATTGGTGTATGTCCGGCTGGTGTGAGTCAAGAAGGTCGAAGCAACTGTCCACCATTTTGCCGCTAGTCACTAGGACCACCTCTGCACGAGATTTTTCCGGTTATGGGACATGGTTCCAGGATTATGCAGCTAATCCATTTTGTTGATCGCAGAGTGACCTCCATCGAATTTCCAGAAACAGTACAAATAGGCGCATTATTAACGTTAGTGGAATCTGTCCATTATGTCCGATTTCACAGACCTTCTTCGGCTTTAGCTCTAGATATCAGTTAGCGTTCGGATCGTACTCAGGGCCTCGGTTTTGTTCTATGTGAAATCCCCAATCCCTCTTACAGTTAACCAGTTCCCGACAGTCAGACTAGTTTCAACCATTGTGCTGTGCTGATTTGCAGAAACTCATCAGCACAAACATTCGGTTGTCGGTTAAGAATTGAATGTGCAGTGTATGTGATCAGTCCACTCTACCGTTCTGCTCGGGCATGTGAATGAAATTCCTGAGCCTCATTTCTGGTCAACAGCAGCGATTGTGGGAGACACGACAAATCGTCTGGACTTATTTTATGCCGCCCCAGGTAGGCGACCCAGAGTGAGTAATCCAAGGATACTGTGATATCAGTTGCGCTTATCGTTGCCGGTGTAGCCACTTGGCGAATGTGAAAAAAACAGTTTTATTTATTGATAAACAGATTGGCTTGAGGAAGGCCACCCGAGGTGGTTGAAACGTAGAGTATTACAACTTGCTCGTAACGTTGTGTTATTCCCAATCTGTTTACCAATAACATGTTAAACACGACGCCCAAACTGTTCAACTTCATTCGTACTAAATTTGGTTTGGATATCTTACAGTTTTATTTGGTTGGAAACAGATCTACCTGGTGTGTGAGTAATACACTACAAGCAAGAAGCGACCATCTTTGGACACATAATACCAGCTGCGGGTGGTTGATGGTTATTGAACATTCACAGACCAACAATCGTTAAGCTACTATTTTGAAGCCGTATTAATCAACCCTCAGCAGCATGAGTTTTGTTCACCATGCGTTTATCATTCCTTCAGCGTTCCTTTCGTGTTAACACTACCACAAATTCGTGTACAGTAGTCAGTTTCTAACATGCGTGTTTTCTATTAGCTCAAATCATTTCCCGTTTTTTCTACGACGGGACTTCTTATGTAACTACGATAATCACTCATTATATAAATATATGTGTGTGTTAAGGACCCAGTTCTGAAAAATCAAGGCTTCGGCGAGATTCTGACCATCGGCGGAAACATGTCCGAACGTGGAAATCGTTTTACCCCTGGTGAACCAACTGACAGTTTGCCACCCCAGTTTCTTAATGAACATTCGATAAATCAGAAACTTGAATAACCGAAATAGTGATGCGTCTTTGAACTGTGTTACATCATACTATCTTGAGACTAGCGAATGAAGCGAGTGAGGGAAACAGTGGACATGTGTACAACGGCTGTTTGAAGTAAACCCATTTTCACCAGTTCTTAGTGTGTACAAACTTGATAGTTTTCCAAGCAGGATTTGGACAATGGTTATGTAAATTAATGAGATCGGCTTATGTGCCCGATTACCATGTCGAGCTTCGATGTCGGGCAGCAAAAGTGCGTCGGCGATTGTTGTGGACTGTGCAACGCTGCGCTTGGTTCCAGGTTTGAGCTCGAAGTATTTAACTGGAAGTGCTGCTGATCTTTAAATGTAGGGTCTCGGGTTCCTCCGCAACACCCGTCCAAGTTAGGGAGACATGGTCATATTTAGCCTAGGTGCTCCTAGCATTTCACGACATTAAATGTTTTTACACAATGTAGGCTGGAGACTTGACTCCACACCTCAACCAGTTGGCTGTACGTTACCTATGTCGACCACCTTTGTTTCCGTGTTGGGGTGGGCTTATTCACATATGTTGTGTCACTTGTTTACTTACGAAAGTTGGGATTGTAGCCTGTGAAAGCAGTAGATGGGGAGATTTAAAAAAATGTTAATTTCATTACCAACTTGTAAAAGTCTGAGCTTGGGATAGCTTCAAACTAGCTACAAGAGCTGCTGCCTTTCTCGATCATTTGATAGATATGGAACCAGGGAGAGTTGATCGGTCCTTGAGTGGACCGTAGGAAATGACAGTCTCAAGTCCTGACTGATTAAGCTTGTGATCGCTCCAGCTGTGGCCGAAATTCAACACCTCACAGATATCCATTGACGGGAATTAATTTGGGTAAACCGGGCGAGATGAAGTTGTTTGGGTGAACTGCATGACTGAAGTCAAGACATGCTATAATTGCACTGATTTCTGTCTTAGTGAATCCATTGGTAATCCGGTCTGAGTGATTCTTACGGGTATGTTCTGATGAAGGTGTTACTCTGTGTCCTATCTAAGACAGTGACTAACTACACAAAGAAACAAGCGGTTTCCCGACCTCATTAGTGTATCGTGTGTTCATTTTAATGAAGGAGTGAATTTTCCGTTTGCATTTTTCAGATGCAAGAGACAGCCTTGAACGCCTCGCAACGTCACCTTCTCGTGAAGCTTCAGAACCAAGCGCTCCGTTACCACCAGCATCGCCTTTCTCAACGACCAACTCCAGGTTCCACTGAGGAACCTGATACCGGTTATGCGAAAGAAGATTCCTCAATCAAAGTTCCTCCTGTTTCCACACGTGCTGACTCTGCCAACACGGGGGCCGAGGAAAACGTTAATCCCTCAAGCGTATCCGGGGCAGATCCTGTTGATCTGTTTCCTTCGGAGGATGATGACCTACCGGCTGTCGTAGGTAGTCCGGGTGCTGAGCACTTACCAGAAGAAGATTTAGCTTTCCTCACAGATGACCTCCTGGCCCAACTAAATCGTGCAGAAGCAGCTGCAAATTTAGACCTTGTTGAATTGGCCTTGTTTGCAAATGCCACCGCAGCCTCCGAGCAACAGCGTCCATCTTCCATTGGTGGGCAAACCTCAGATGAACGTGCATCACGATCTCGGTTAGGGGGTATGAGCGCTACAGGTGACCCCCAACGTGATACAATGAAATCAGAAAACCCGAGGTTGACAATGGGTCATTCTGTACCGATGGATTGCCCTGAAACCATTACTTCACCGGTCGGTTCTGGTGAAACGTCAGGCGTCAGCCGTCGGCATAATTCTGATCCGGTTGATTTGTACACTTACTTGACAAGACCGTTACACACTCCTGAGAGTGTTACCGCGTCTCTGAACATTAATATGTCAGCTTCACAGGTAAGTATTCTGTTGAACATGGCTTGTTGTCCTAGGGGCTCATGTGCTTGGGGTCACAGTCGTTCGGTTTTAGCTGGCGGTTTTTCAGTTAGCCTACTGTTTATCAGGTGCGTACCACACTCTTTCCATTCGAGTCGTTCGGAGTAGTACACATATCAGTCCCACGTTTTGCATTCTGTTACTACGTGTTTACTGTGATCGAAAAATATATCTGTTGCACTCAGTGAGCCGATTTTCTGATCGATGAAGACACGATATGTCCTGTTGTAGACGTTCCTAACTTGCGGAACATTTTGTGGCTTCCTTAGCAGTCTGCCTGTTTAGAAGCGAAACTCATGTTCCATAAACTGCACCCAGGGTCGTTAAAGAAAGGACCGCGTGTTCTCGGTCTTTACGGTCAAAGTTTCCACTTGAGAATTCAGAAGTATCCCGTTTTGGTTTGAGCAACTAAAGACTACATCTACCCTCATGCGACTTTGAAGACCCCAATCATTTTGCTTACTTATCTACTTCATATCTCACCCGATGCATCGCAGATTGAAACCACTGCTTACGTTGACTCGCGCCACCATTCTATACTGACAAGCCTCACCGGCAGCAGCAAATCATCGGTTGATCACGTTACCAAACCGCCGTACAATCAGAATGGAAGAAAACATTGTGCCTACGATATTGAGGAAGTACTGACTGAAAGATAAGACCTGGTTCTTCATTATTCTTCGCAGTGTTCCTGTGACCTAATCCAAATCGATCCAACAACGATAGCTGAAGCAATATGTGACGGGTTATTCAACCCATGCTGCATATCGGGAAAGGTTTTCTCGGTCTCTGAATCTGGCATGACCGTAATCAGACATTCCACCAATGGTAGAATAGCGTCATGGTTCTCCGAGTGATGAAACGGGAGTTTGTCAGTCGAACTTGAACTCTTTTTTCAGAGACAGTTTGCGTAGCGCCCGCCGCGTTTGGTCAAAACGGGCAAGTGGTATTCTCGTTTTTCCCTACTGGTTGCCACTTTGGTTACAAAGATTTGCTTTTCGGCAAACATATATTCTTGTTACATCCCATTGCACCACTTCACATCAGTACGTGTAGAGTCGATAACATCATAATCACATCAAACGTATTTCTTGTGGTGGGCGGCTGGAGACGCAAATCCTGTTTGCTCCACACGAAGTAATGAGCCACCGGTGTGCGTTTGCAGTGGGTAAATGAAGACGTTGTTTGGTTGCCAGAGATTTTATGAACCACACAACGACAAATGATAATACCGAATGTGTTAAGAATAAACGCGGAGGACTCCTCATCTAGATTCCACCGATCGACTGGTCATTAATTTTGTGGTCTACTCGTATAAATCAGCACGGTAAGCTAACCTTTGTTGAACGTTATACTTCCCGAGGAATGTAATCAATGCATCATGCTCGATTCTCTTGAAGGCTTCGAAACCTGATCTTACTTTTTTAGTCGTACTACAGCAGTTATTCAGTGAGTTACTCACGCAGTATTTGTGAAGATTGGGTTCCAAAAGCTTGAAAAGTTTTGCACCCTCTTGCATATTTTCAAAGGTGCTGATCACAGCTAGCTTACCAACTATAGACCACTGACTAGTTACAGGATCACCGCTTTAAACTGTGAGTCGACAGCGTATTCCCGGACTAGTGCCAGATAACTAACGATATTCCTTAGCGTCATATCCTAAAACCACTTTTGTTCATCTCATTTTTTGTCAGAACTTCCGTAACTTGTTAGCTCTGCGCTCCTACTGTGCATCGTCTACGGCATCGAAAAACGTCTGGTTAATGCTGAAAAAAGGGTACATAGTGTTTATGTGTCTCCTTTCTCTCTTATGTGGTTAGGAAACGGCCTGTTTGCGCCAAAGTCAACAGACTTGTTGGGTTTGCCCATCGTTGTCTCAGCCAGTTAGTCCACACAGAGTGGGACAGTCGCGTAAGCAATGCGGCCATTTGGAAACGCATACCTCACAACGCTCGGGATACACGATCAACTGGTCACCTAGTTATGTTGCACAGTCTGCGACGGTTGGGTCACAGTTCGCGTACCAGCTGTGAGTTGAACGTACCGTGCATTGTATACTGAGTCTAGCAACTGTTGGGTGGAACCGCCTGGTCACGAAGCATAAAGGCCGTGACTGTTCCGTTCAGTAAAGTAAGCAGGTGGTGCATTCTCGTTTGGGGCCTTTGTGGTCACTCAAGTCGTTGACTGGAAACGTTACCCGAAGTGTAAATGTGTCACTGTCAGTGGCGCACTTGCATTCATACTATTTTTGGTGCTTCTGCCTAGACGTCTATCAATGTTTGGCCTTTTAATAAAGATTTATTCTAGAGTATTCCACATCATCGTTGAGGTTAGAGACGGTCTGAACCACAACACCTGTGAATGACTGAATGAGCGATAATGACAAAAATTCTGTGCATAGTGAACAGTGACGCAGAGGACGAGAAGCTGCAGAGAGATGTCGACATACTTACACAATCGGGCTATCCAGGGCGAGCTCCTGTTTAACACGTCTAAGCCTAAGTTAATACATCTTGGCTACTTATTCCTCACAGGATGTCGTCTTGGTGGTGACAACTTGAATGGTACTACGCATTAACAGTTCCTCAGAACAAAACCCCAAAATGTTATTTCTCCGAGTCACGCTTCAATGATCAAGAAAGCTAGTTGTGTGCTCTGATATTCGCGAAGGTTCAATCCAAGAACTTTTCAGTGACGTTCAATCCACTGGTACGCTCATATCCCTCAACATTCAAGCTTCCTACCCGTGTCTAATGCGAGGTATCTTTACTGACCAGGTTCAACCGTGGAAGATCGAGCACTAAGATAGATTAGTACTTGTGGCTGATTGTCGTATCTAGACTGGCTGTTTGAACGTGATCGGTCTTCTGTTTTGTTGACGTACCACAGTTTAATTCATCTTCAAACGGTCAGCGGCGTACGTTTCCGGACTAGCCTGCCACAGTGACTCGATCCAAAAGACGTCTGCTCGTATACTTCACCACAGTTGACTTACGCTGCACATCCTGTGATTTCACTCTCATTTCTCTCATCAAGTTCAAATTCTATGGCTTGATACTGGAATGCGTGTGAGTGGAATCTCCTATGGTCTTATCAGTAAATGCTAACTAGCCTGTTGATAGAATAGTGTGAAAAAGTGGCCCTTATTTCTCGTACACATAAATTTCAGACTTCGGTGGTAAGGTGTGAAGGAAGATACTGAAAATATAGTGCGAGAAGTATGTCAGTAAAGAAACACATATTAGTGCACTCTGGGTAGAATTATGAAGACGAACAACAACGTAACTTTGGATAAAGAACCAAGCAAAATTTCCAGCGTACGGTGCACAGATGTAGCCAGAGAGAATGTTGGGAGGGAAACCACCGCGATCCGAGTTTTCGGAAAAAGAAACGAGTTACTTACCGGACTGCGATGGTTAGCGGTTGACAGGAATTAAAAAGTGTATAAGTACATTTTTGAGTTAACTCATTTGTATCTAGTACATTGGCTAATTCTTCGTTGACAGTGTGCTGTGAGTATGTTGTTGCCCAGCAGTTAGAAACGGTCAGCGTATTCGCCACGGCATCGTTTAGCTAGGTCGCTACGGCCTATCCCACTTGTTGTTCCTTTGCGTACCACGCGCTTGAGTTCATTTTCTTACGAGTGTCGCTTTCGGGTCGCTCTCCTACAAGTGGCTTAACTCTAGACTGCGCTTTTCCGTGGTTTGAGATCAATATTACAACGGGAAGGACTTAGGTAATATCCTGATATCACAGGTTCTTGCCTCCAACATTTGCCTACCCGCTTTCAGTTGTCCGTACAGCAATCTATTCGGGTTTCCTTTGTCAGTCATCCATTGAACGTGTCGCGACTTACGAAGCTTGTTTTCCATACCTTCAAATAAAAGTGTTTTGAGAGCGTTTCTTAGCTTCTGTTTCTCCGTTCGCAGATGAAGTGGGCTAGCTGAAGCGGGGCACTTCTTAAAACTGCGCTGCATTGCTCGAAAAGCCTCCATGTTAACCCATTTTCACTCACAGCCTTTCCGTTTTCTAGTTGCCCTATGGACCTCTAAGACTACCAAGTTCGGAGCGATGACAAATGTCTCTGGTAGCTTGCCGTTAGGGGTTATTCACTTATCCAGTGAATGCTAGCAGGCCATACCATCGAGTTGTCAAGGTGTCTGATTCTCTTAATCCCTTTCGGTTGTGTGCATTTGGCATCAAAGACCTCATTCACTAACGCCCTAGTGGGCTGGACAGACCAAAACCGTCTCAAGTGAGCCATAGAGCTCGTCCTGTTGCCGGTGGTCAACATGAATCTGCATCCGCTCACCTTGTTTCTTCCAGTAGTTGTCTTTAATTTAACGAAATCGTTCAACAAGTTGACGTCGAACGCTTATTGCTTAAATTTACAATGAAAATGAAGATTTCATTCTCTTGTCGTATCAGGCAGGAGATGATCCCATCGTTGTCTTCGAACCAGTCCCAGCGTTGGCTACCGGTTGTTTCAATGGCTTCTGCCGCGACCAGCACCTTGAGATGCTGGCGCATGTCGTTGGGGACAGTGGGTTCTAGAGCGCTTTTGGGAAGAATGGCGATTGTGCGTCAAAGCCTAGTTCCCATCTGTGAATTCTACAGTCGCTCAACTCTCACCCTTCACCTTGGGCCAGCCAACCTAAAATAACAGAGCTTGCAGACGTAAGTAAAACAGTTGGGCATGACCAGCCTTTGATCCATGCCACATGCAACATGTAGGATCCTTCACAATCCCAATCATTTATTGCTGAACACAAATCGTCACCTCCAGGCCAATTCGCCGAAGTTGTCACATCGATTAAAGCGCGTACCATACTCGTTCAGTACCTGAATATATCGAGTCCGGAACACATTATTTTTGCTGGCCAATAAACTCAAGCGCAGGCTTGAAGCGCACATCCAGAACATCACAGCCATTGCTTCAGGTAGCTTGGATTAAAGCTGTCTTAAGCTTTTCTGTGCCCTACATGGCTAACCTTGTTTGTTTTTTGCGTGCTAATGTGTGCTTGCTACTTGTTAGTGTGCGTCTGAGTGTTTGAGCGCATTTTAAATCCTCTCATTTTTGCACCCGTGTGATTGCCGATTTTTCCTAGCCGTATGGCCTACACTCTTCGTTCACTTTCTTCCTACTAGTATGATATATAACCCTTTTTTGGTTCCTCTTATTGTATGATATGCACCTTCGGCTGTTAGCAGTACAGTGCTTACATTCGGGAATTAAGGGTCAGGTCTCAACACCAGAAGAAGGAGGGATCAGAAGCGACTGTTGGTACAATGTGTATGCAATATGTGGGACATGTCACAGAGGTGAATGGCAGTGCACGGCTGCTTAATGTGTACGGATACACATCAGCCTTGCAAGTGATTTTATGCGTTCGTCGTTCTGTGTTCCACATAACTTGTGTTCCATAGAACTTGTTTTACGCGATACACAACTTCGCAGGCCAAACGTCTTTTACTGTCACAACACTCTAACGCGTAACTTTCCAGTGAACCCAAAAACATTCCCTACACTGGTTTCAGCTCTCAACCATACCCTTCAGCGTCTTCGACCATGGGTACTCGGGGTCTTCTGGACCACAATCGGCAAACCGGATGGAGCTAACAAAGATCACTTCCGGTGCTATTTTCCCCAGTTTTCTGTGTGAAATCGCTGGATGTCTGTCCAGCCTCACCGACTCTGGTTAGCCAAGACGGGATTCGGCAGGACGCCGGTTAGAAGTTCAAGATTTGTTCTGGCTCTCTTAACCACTAAAGGGGAGCTGTTGTTTTCAAACACACGTCGCCCTACCTCTATTAGTCATATGGTGCTGCCACTACACGCGAACAATGCGTGGTTGCCTACCACTGGTAAAAACCGATTGTCTGCGTACGCGGAACGCCAGTTTTCTCAGCCGTAGGTCAGTACAGTGCACGCCAGGCGTAACACGATTGCTAAGACAACAGGCTTCCGACGAGATACAGACTGTTACCAGCCGGGGTGAGTGCGAATACAGGCCCTTGCCGACCTTAAGGAGCACTGGATACGACTGCGCGAAACTCTTCATATCGTAGTGTCTTAACCCATAAGCGGCCTAAGCCCTCGGGATTATCTGTGCATTGTCACGAAGCATTGCGATATTGTCGGCCTAGGCTACATGTGCATTTCTGTTTCCAGGGTGAAGTTCCACATCACCAGTTGTAAGCTGATTCAGGGCCTTGTGCATTACACTATCGACTGCAAAGTAGAACTGAACAAGTGAGAGTGGTCTACCTTGCTGCGCACTACTAGAGGCAGGAATGCGTGAGGACAGTCTGTCATACACTCTGGTTCTTCTTAAGGTGTCGCTATATAAAACCCTTTGAACTGTCACATAAGCATAATGTATTTTATTTCGCAACAACTTTGTCGCCGGACTTGATTTTTTTGAGGACGAGGGAACTATCTTAGTTCTCTGAACTTCAAAGAACTGAATATGTAATATTCCGACAAGCGCGTCTCTGCCTTACTTAGGTCAGAGAAAGGTTGTTCTAGTCGGTTATTGTTCTGTAAGCAGAGTGCAGCTGACAACGACTGCCCCTCCCCAACTCTGAATACGACAATGACCATTGTGAACAGAAACAAAAATTTACGAGGAATAGGAGTAAGAACCTTGAAGATTACTTCTTCGTGCAAGCCAAACATGGGGAGGACGTTTTTAACTGAGAATGGCCGGATGCCATTTTCTCTGATTTGTGGTTGCATTAGCTATCGGTAAAGGTTACACTGTGACTCTATGTGAAAAGACCCCTCATTAATCTGCGCCCTATTAGGACGACCTGACAGGTGGACTGAACCCTTTGTGTATCATTCCCGTTTGTCCGAGCCAACTCTTTCATTTGTGGATGGTGGTGATTGTGCGGTTAGCCATGGTATCCCCGGCGATCCTCCGCATGAAAACGGAGTGGCTTTGGAGTTAACACTATTAGAACGTAATAAAGCTCTGGGTCCGAACCTTTTTTTCTCCAGCCCTTTTGAAAGATGGTCGTGAGGGGATATTCAAATTGATCATACTCCCCCGTTTCCAATGGAAGACTGAATAGGTATCCCATGAATGGTGCCTGTCAACGGTCGTCCTCGCTTTTAACAAAGATGTCAGGATATCATGTGACAACCGCAGAGGTATTAGCCTCGTCCCCATCATATCCAAGTTGCTCAAGGCTGACATAGAGCGGCAGTTTCTGAGCCAGGTTTCTCTGCCTGATCGCGAGTGCATGGATCATCCTTTCACTTTTCACTTCACAGCAGACGCTGGAGCGAAGATGCGCAGTTTTCTAGCAAACGATCTTGGTATTTTTGAACCTAAAGATTGCTTTTGATTCGGCTATCCGACACTCTCCCTGTGGCTATATACGTCGCAGAGGACTCCAGGTGCAGTCCATCAATTTGTCGAAGTCCCGGTGTGAACACTCTGAATGCAGGGTGCGCGTTTGTGGGCCACTATCTGGATCGTTGTTCATGTTAAATGGCGTTCAATAGAAGCATCTGATCCCCTCCCTTTTTCAACTTTGTGATCTTGAAGTGGAGCTTACCCCAACTAGTAACCTGCTTGATGTTAAATATGCAGATGACTGTTTTAATTATTTCTTCCGTGGCGAGCATGCTCAACTGATGAAATGATGTGGCTTGTCTGTATGATATACACTTTACATTTTCGCAGTATGTAGTTGCAAGATTGGGTAGATATTTACACAGTATTTTTTATTGCCGGCAGGCTGTTGGCGGGTGTCGATCACCTCATCTATTTGGATATTGTCAGCTTGTGACGTTGCTGACGAGGTGTCTACGAGGATTGCGAAGGCACGTTGTACACTTGCTGAATTTCGGCATCTGTTCCTTCGCGAAGAAATTCGTCTATTTAATAGTGACACTGTTTACAATGTGTGTCTACTGAGGTTTGCTGTATGGGTCAGAGATGTGACCCACTCGCGTGTGGGTTGCATCTAAGCTCTCCGAATTCGACCATTGTCATCACCGCCAGCTAGCCTATACGAAGTTGACTGATCTTGTGGGTAACTCGGCAACCCGTCTGTGCGTTTGTAATATATGTACAAGTTCGCGTCGTTTTGGCCACCTAGAGTCCACTGATGGTGCATTTGTTCTCGTATTAAATTATTGGAATTCGTACGTGCCCACACTCGCGCGATGCGTCCGATACTATACTCTCTCTCTCGTGCCGCGTAATAGGATTTCATCTGCCTACCGCTTAGCCGATCTCTCCTTGATGACATTTGGATTACCCTGAAAGTCCGACAAAATGAAGGCTATATAGTTATCTGCACTTGGTCTTTAATTTCTTGGTATGCGGCTGCTTGAGGTACATATACACAGGCTAGTTACGATATGGTCGGTCGAACATTAACACACTTTCCAATTCCACTTGTTGCCATCAGTTTGCTCATAAACATTGGCACAATTGATCTATTTAGTGATTATTTTTTAGCTATTCCATGTTGACCATTCGGATTGTCTTAAGGTGTCTTCTATCACGCTTTCCTCCTGTCCACACTTTTAGATCATCAATAAAATTCGCGGTCTTGGCCGATCCGGCGGACCATGGTGGCCGAGCATTTTGGCGGAAGGTTCCCCAATCCCGGCTCCTCCATCGAAGCCATATCCTCCACCGTCCAAGGACCGTCTGCTCCCACCCACGCCGAGTGTCTATCTGGAAAGTCGTAAGGATGCGCATTCTCCGGAATTGATGCGATATTGTTTCTCGCAACCTGCGGTTGTGATTCGTGGTTTAGCAGCAGCCCTTCGCCTGGATTTAGGGCTGTTCTCGACCAAGAGTTTGGTCGAGGCGCATCCAGACCACCGCATTGAGGTTAGGATCGTTATACACCCAGTTTGCGTGGTCTCAATCAACCATGTTGTTAACGCAATACTCCTTCAACAAGAAGAGCAAAATTTGAATAGTTTGGGCGTCGTGTTTAACATGTTATTGATATACAGATTGGGAATAACACAACGTTTCGAGCAAGTTGTAATACTCAACGTTTCAACCACCTCGGGTGGCCTTCCTCAGGAGTGTTGTAATCGATTACAACACTCCTGAGGAAGGCCACCCGAGGTGGTTGAAACGTTGAGTATTACAACTTGCTCGAAACGTTGTGTTATTCCCAATCTGTATATCAAGAGCAAAATTTGTTTTTCGATTAAGATGTTTCTTCTCGGAGGAGGAGTGTTTCATTTCGTATCATTCACTCAGTGCAAGTACAGCTTTGCTAACGCCGGCAAGACATTCAGTTACCCATGGTTGACACTAGGATCCAGAGAAAACTGTTCCTAGCAAATTAGATTACTGTAGCCTCCGGGAGATAGTTTGGTATCAACTTACTCAAGCCTGCAACATGTTAAAACAATTATACAGTCACCATACAGTGATGCGGACTTATGCCTAGGTAAACAATATTGATAAGTGCGTACCATTTAGACGGAAAACATATAAGAGAAACAGTCTAGTCGATTTTAACCCATTTAGTGTTTGCAGCCGTGCAACAGCATAACTGCGCGTGAGCGGGCATGTTGTCAGGCCACGTTGGCCTGGACAAAATCCGAATAACTATTACTAGGTCGTGGAAAGTCTCGGCTAACAGTGCAACGTTATGACCACATTGAGGTAAAAGTTAAGAAGGACAGTACAATCAGGGGTTTGTTTTTTAGTACTATTCACTCAGTCTTTGTTTCAAAAAGCTCTAAAGAATCGGGCAAGCATGCTTTGTTTACTCTTGTTTTCCAACGGAAGGGACTAGTTGTTATTGCAACTGCGGTGTACGGGTCGATAATGATGGTCTCAGTTGCTTGGATTCCGAAATAGAGTCTGTTAACTCTCTTGCTTAATCATATTTGCTGGAGGTCTGGTCTACATCTCTCAGCAATTGTTCAATGAATCGTGATATGACTTGTCTTAAAGGGCAAACGTACCATTGTATAATCCCTTTTCGTAGATTCCGTCGTATTCGTGTGTAGGTCGGATTTTCACTTTCTAGAACGATATGTAAAAATTACTTGGATGAATTTATGTACTTTATTCGTTGGCCTTGATATTATTATATAGTCAGTCTGGGTTTGGCTCAACATGACTGCCGTATTGTTTCTTCCCCTTAAGGTTGGGTTCATTTCAAGCTCCCGAAAATGTTAAATATGTGGTTTTTTGAAGGTTGTTTATTCAATGGGGATTCTTATTGCTTAAATTTTCCGCACCACTTGAAAGCGTCTCTTCGACGGTGCATTTCTTCTTGGGGGCTACCGTACATTCTGTTATGAAGAAAGCATTTACTCCAACGTGCGATTTGGTCACCGCAATTTGGAAGGTACAAGGATCATACTGAATTCTACCAATACCCATTTTGGAATCATAATCATCTTCTAGTGCTCCCGCAGTAAATCACTAAGGTCGCTTGTCTATGAGCCTTTCCTTTTGGCATTAGTTGATTCATCTTATCACTAATTTCTCTTCTCAGACATTGACTCGTAAAGGCAAATAGTTGTTGAACCTGAACCTCGTCTGGGCCTACAATAAATCTTTCACCCTTAAACTTTGTTAATCGTATTCGAGTCTCTTATGTAACATCTAAAGAGCACCCATAAGATACCCTTTGGTATTCTCTTTCATTTATTTCTGTGGGACTGCGTGAACGAACGCTTAAGTGAACTTACTCCTGTGCACCATTCAACTTGGATCAAGACTGAGATGACGTACCTGTTGTATTGTGTGGTTATGGCTCATCTATCCGGTAGCGGCCATGTGGACACGGAAACGTTGTTCAACATACTTCGTCAACAACATAGGATAACGAATCCTAGCGGCCGTTAAAACGCTCTTTACAGTGCTGTGGTTGCTATAGCCACCAAGTGGTCGCCCAAACAACAAAGAACTATATGTAGTGTTGTCTAACTAACAACTCCATTGGTCACTGTTCCTTACGCTCCTCTTATATGTCTAATAAATTACTGATGTGATTCGGTATGTATTAAACTGGTCGCTTTTTATGACGGTTATGCTTTCTAGAGACTTCAGCTTACAAGCCGTTTCCCCGTAAAAATGTGCTATTTATCTTCATGGAACCCTGCTTTATTGGCTAACTTTTAAATATGTTGAATAAGTGAACCGAAGTCAGTTTTGACAGTTGATGGTTATACCCTCGATTTGTTACTTATTTGCAAGGTCCGTACCCAGATACCTCAGCCTCCGGATATGAACCATGACTCTCAGGGTCGTACGGTCTGGTTTTGCGAGTCCCCACGAACAGTTACCACAATTGCGAAGTTCGCTGCTTATCAAGCACGGTCGTTCATCGAGGCTGTTCGTGAGGAGAAATTTGCTTTGTCGCACCATTCGCCAAACACTGGAGGTCACGTGACACAAACTCCGCCCAGTGTCAGTCACAGTGGTGTTGTCGAGAACGGAGGTACACCTCTCAGCGGTGGCTCGAGTGAGTATATTTTTCTTCACGACTCAAGTGCTTATTTTTCAAATGTGCATGTATCCAAATCCGGTTTGGTCGATTGACAGTTATCAGATGCATACGTTATATTCCTAGTCACATTTTTTGTGCAACCAGTGGCTGCTTTTCGCGAAAGGTTACTGATGGGTGAACACTGGAATATACGACATGAAAGCATGTGACCGAGTGTATAACTTATTGGTGCTTCGACTTTGCTTTGTGCGTCAACTTAAAATGGTTCAGAGAAGTCGATACTGTTCTAACTAATCCTCTTCGACTATGGCGTTACTTCGATTCGCCCTGTAGCCCGATCACTACCATCTGTAGGAGCAGCTCATTCTGTTAGATTATGTATTGCGTTTAGGGGCTTGTATTGGGGTTTCAAATTACAGTGGTAGACTGGACTGTCAGCTTCCTCTCGCGAAATCCCACGCAGGACACGTGCTAATTGTGAAAGTCCGTCACGATGAGACTTGACCTTGACGTGGTGTGACGGCTAAACTGGGCTAAACTGGACAGACTTACTCATACCAGGCAAGCCAACAGGTAGAGATCTGACAAACCACAGTCTACTGGCCCTCCAGGTTAGGGGTTGGAAGATGGTTGCCATCTCTTCCTGAAAAACGTACCATTTTTGGTACACCCACCCACCCGCTGCCTCGTGGTACAAGCGTTTGAGCCAAAGGCTTTGTTTGAGAACCCTAATCGTTCTCCTGTCTACGTCTGGGTGCCCTAGCATTATCCCAGCCCGCATACAACCATGAATCCTCACAACAGCAACGATTGGCTGTTGAGTCACTGACAATACCGTCGTAAAGCATAAGTATCAAACGAGCTTAGAAAGCTGCACTAGTAGTTCTCACTCCGAAAATCCTGATTGCTGCTAGACCCAAATCACACAGGCCATCCGTGAAGCAAGTACTGTGGCATGCGGCACGGGGGTACATATAGTGAACAAACATTGGATCTCGGAGAAATCCCTGGAGTTGTTAGAAGCCAGAGGGAACATCCCTCCTGACAGTTCATATAACAAGTGTAGAAGAGATGTCCGTAGGAAACTGAAACGTAGCTTAAAGACTGATCGTGAGGCTTGGTTATTGGGAAAAGTTAAGGAGATGGAGACTGCTTTTGCCTCAGGAAACACTGGCAAACTGTTTAAGCTTATCCGTGCCACTGGTCCCAGGCGACCGTGTGTGAGTGAAGCTATCAGCGAGACAGATGGCACATTCATCTATAATAAGTCCAGAAGGTTAGAGCGGTGGGCGGAACACTTTGAGGGTCAGTTTAACTGGCCTCCTGCTTCTACTGTGTTGCTGCCACAAACTTGTAATGTAGTGCCCTGGTCGGTATACTTGGAATCGCCCACTGAGACTGAGGTCCGCAATTGTATTGCAGCTCTCAAGCGTAATAAGGCTGCTGGTCCAGATGACCTCGTGCCAGCACTTTTCAAAGAAGGGGGAGAGGCGTTGACAGAAGCTTTGACTCATTTATTTCAACTTGTGTGGACGACGCAAACTATCCCCTCTAGTTTTGGGTCACTCGATAATAGTTCGTATATTCAAGAAAGGTATCAGGGGTGCTTGCGAAAACCATAGAGGAACTAGTTTGACCCCAGTCATTTCCAGGGTTCTAGCATCCACTATACTTCACCGACTCACTGCAGCTCGGGAGGTAAACATTAGGGAAGAACAGGCAGGGTTTCGCCGTGTGTGGGGATGTATCGATCACATTTTCCCTCTTCGTCACATTTTGGAGCAGCGTCATGTATATCGCCGACTATAAAGGTGCGTTTGATTCTATGGATCGATGTACACTTTTGGAGTCGCTCAAACGCAGGTGTGTCGAATAAGTACGTGAACATACTGTGGACACTTTTACTCTCATACTTCAGCTTAGATTAGGGTTTACGTTGAACTGTCTGACAGTTTCAGCACCATGAGCGGCAGCGAAACCTGGCCGCTCATGGTAGACGACGTGAACCGTGTTCAAGTATTCCTTCACCGAAATCTGCGTTCAGTCGCTCGTATCGGGTGGCACCAGCGAGTAAGTTGCGAAGAAGTTAGAAAACGTGTGTTTGGTAGTGATCGCCAAACGAGATCCCTTGTTCAATCTCTATGTGTGCACAGGCTTAGATGGTTAGGTCATGTATTATGCATGCTAGCTAGTCGTCTTCCACACCGAGCACTGTTTGCTGACACTGCGACCGAATGGTGTAAGTAGCGAGGTGGACAGGTAATGACCAGGCGTAGGGAAATGCAGTCGTTCACGAAGAGCTTGGCCACTGTAGATCGAGTTCGTCTCCCTGGCCGGGCCCCTTGTGACTTACAGAAGTGACTACAAACTTATGCAAAGACCGTGAGCACCACTCTGTCGAACAGCCGCAAGAAATGGGACAGGCCCTTATATATATATCTATATCTATATTTCGAGCACCGCATTCCAACGCAGGAAGATGCACTGTGTTACATGGTTACCTCCGTGTGCTTCTCAACCGTGGACACAGCTTGATCATATAGCAGTCAACTACAGGGGCACCGTTGTGGTAAAGACTGTCGTGCGTTTTGGAGCAACCGCCTGTGCTCGGTCCATGTTATTGTGTATGCTCGTTTCGTTTTGTCATTTGCCCAGAGGACATACTTTCGTAAGTCCAAGATACGTGACTGGCATTCGACCGGGGTGAGTGTAAAGAACGCATTGGTGAACACGTTGGTGGGCAAGTTGCCCAGTTTGAGTCAGGCAAAAGATCCTAACGAGCACTGGGAACAAACCGCAACAGTTATGAGGGCATGCCATTAAGAGGTATTTTCCAAAGGAGCTATTCGGTTGCGACAGGACTGGATTTCTGTCGCATCGATAATCTTCGTAAACAAGCTTCGCTCAACTCCACCTGTTCTGAATATGATGACGACCATGGAGAAGTGACCAAAAGCTTGTGCAAAGACCATGGGCACCACTCGGTCGGACAGCCGCAAGATGTGGGACAAGACCTTTTATCTGGGAATAGCAGAAGGGTTTTTCCCTGAACCGTGTTTGTGCTGGCCGTGGAATCGATGTGAGACCATATGCGAAAAGGACGGTTCACTTATCACCAGCCAATCGCGCTGACTTGTCAGGTGGGCTGGACGTTTTGAAGAACAGTTCAGCTGGCCTCAATCAGACTATGCGGACGCGGAGTCCCGAATGGTCAGTTATTGTGTTCTGGACGGCCCTCCTTTGAAGGCGGAAGTGGCCCTGGAGCCTAGGTTATTGAGGCGTAATAAGGCTCCTGATCCAGACCTCCTTTCTTCTTCTCCCTTCAAGAATGTTTTGGTGAGGTTGATATCAGATTTGATGAGACTCCTTCGGATGTTTTGGGAAACTAAAGAGGTACCTCACGATTGGTGCCTTTTAGCAGTTATTCCCGTTTTGAAAAAGGGGATCCGAATACTATGTGGCAGCCATACAGGTATCAGTCTAGTATCTGTTGCGTCCAAGTTACTCACTAGACTCATTTTACATGAGCTCACTAGGCCCAGATTAAATGAGACACACGAAAAACCGGCCGGATTCCAATGCGGCCGTGGGTGCAGTGACCGTATTTTCACCTTATGTTGGATCCTGGAACGTCGGCACTCTTGTGGGCAGCCAACAGTCGTAGTGTTTTAGACTTGCAGGCTGCGTTGGATTCAGTAGCTCGTAACGTTCTCTGGGACCGTCTTTCTAACAAGGGAGTACCAAGGCGATGTGTGAATTTGTTAAGGTCACTATGCTCACTTTGTAAGCAGTGCAGGAGTTTGTGGACAACTGTCTCATGCGTTGATTACTTCTACTGGTGTTCGTCAAGGGTGTTCGATTTCCTCTTGTTCAATTTTGTGATGGACGACATTTTGGAAAGTGCGCTTGAGGAGTGCAGTGAGATTGGTGTTGAGCTTCTTGCTGGCGCTCGGTTGACTAGACTGGAGTATGTGGATGAAGTTGTGTTACTTAGCTTCTCTGCCGAAGACATGCAGACCATACTGGGCAAAGTGAGTGACCGGGCTGGTTTGTGTGGAACGCGATTCGCACCTTCAGAGTGTAAAGTGGTGCTTCAGGACTGGGACATTTCCACTCCGACTTTCTTCATTGCAGGTAGACCGCTCGAGACTATGGACAGTTTCACATACATGGGTAGCACTATCTGGTCAGCTTGTAGTATTGCTGATGAGATAACAGTGAGGATGGCAAGGGCACGAGTTGCCTTTGCGAGCGTACGTTATCTGTGGTGTCGAAAAGGCGTTCGGTCATCGTTGAACAGAAAGGTGTGTAATGCTTGTGTACGTTCTGTTTTACTCTGTGGTTCGGAAACGTGGCCTGTTCGCAAGGGAGATGTCAAGCGATTTGTTGTGTTCGACCATCGTTGTTTCCTCCACTTAGCCCACATTAAGTGGACTGGTCGTGTGAGTGATATGATCGTTTGTCGGCGCGTATTCGGGAATGCTCGGGATGTGCGATCAGTTGGTCAACTGATTCCGTTACACAGCCTGCGATGGTTGGGTCACTTACTCCGCATGCCATGTGATGGTTTACTGTGTCGGGTACTGCATAGTGAGGCCACCAATAATTAAGTGGAAGCGCGTGGTGGGCAGGCAATATTGTGGTCACGAAAGATGAACACATTGGCTGTTTCATTGGGCAAAGTGGGTAGGTGTCGCCTGCTTTGCTGGAGTCCTCGTGATCACTCGAATCGCTGGTTGGAAACGCCATCTCGGTTGGCGGTTTGTCGTGGTCATTAGGGTACCTCATCATCATCATCATTGAGAGCAATACATCAGTGGTTCACACTAATGCTTAACTGCCACAGAACCATGAAGAAAAAGCAAACCCCACAGAGGAGGAGAGAAGGAAAAAGAAGGGACGGAGGGGACCTAACTACTGAAAATGACTACGTCCATATTCAAACATTCAACATCAAGGTGCCTATCCCTTGCAAACAAACAACCGACCTGCAAGTGAGTAATAGGGTACCTGTGTCTGCACCATTTTGGATTCTTCCGTTTGGTTCAGTTTTATTGATTTTCCACCTTTTTAGTAACGTTTTCTTCCAGGGTATTTCACGTCACTTGAGGTGAGCGATGGTCCGAACCACAATATCTTTTGGTCAGGCTGTTGGTTGTTGTAATGATGATGATGTGCGCATCCAGTTTGGTTCTTTTCGCGGGTTTGTACTCCACACATCTTTCATATTTTTTCCCCTGATTTTCTGTGTTCAGTGGTCGTTCTTGTGAATAGTACTGAGAAACCCTGTCACTAGTTGAACGAATTTCGGTTTCTTTAGTCTGGGTTTAACTCGTACTCCTGGCAGGAATTAAACTCATATTTTTCCAAATATTTAAAGACATTAGTGCTCTCACTTCCCGCCCTGTTCTTTTGTTGTTTTGATATACGTACTTGGATAACTTACCCTCTCCTCACGTTTCTGACATCGTTCTGTAGCTAACTCGGGCCCCATGCGGAAAGATTCCGATTCTGGCACTCCAGAGGCCGGACCTGAACCTTTGGTGGATCAGAAGTACGTCATACGACTTTTCTATCTCATGGGTTTCCTGTCACTTTTTGTGATTGTTTATGTAGCTTTGAGTTATATCACTGAGTGTTGTGGCTTGAGGTGCCGTTGATCTTAGCAACCACCGGTGCGACTATATTGTGCATACATTGTATATGGAGTAGGTAAATAGGTGTATACATGTGGGAATCCATTAAGCAGTATAGTTCTTTTTACTGATGCAAACTCACCACTGATAGCGACACACTGTTTTGTCCTAGAGACTTTCGATTTCATAGTGTAAATAAGTGGAACCTACTAGCCCGGCTTAACGGAGTGGTCAAGGCGTTCATAGTCCATGGCCACGTCACCTCCCGGCAGCCTTGCGACTTCTTTCAACTGTCACTAGTTGCACTGAACAGTGTGCGGTACAGCAGACGCTTCATCAACATCTTGTCTGTGTGATCCAGTCGGCGCAGACCTTCCACTTCCATTTATCGATCGCGAACCATTATAAATACATGGCCACGGACTGCCACCTCACTCATACACTTAGCCCACTGAGTATAAGTTGACCGACACAATCAATAGCAGTTGATTCTCTGCAGTCTATCTGCATCTTCACTTCGCTTTGTTTGCAATATTCAGGCATCTTGGTATGGTGTTATGGTTTAGACGCAAGGTGTATTGACTTCTAGTTTCCCCTTTTGTTTGTCCTTATAAACATGATATTCCTTTTTGGTCTCTCAGTTTGACATCATCCATTGATTATCGACGATGGTGGCAGTTCCTGTTCCACCCTCGATTTTGTGTTGACTCCTATTGAAGCTGGAAGTCAAAGTTTGACCCGCACGCTGCTAGCAGGCGGCGTGTTGGTCTCACCTTAGGGATCGCTAAACCTCCATAGTTAAACTTACGACTGCACTCGCTCGTTAATTCCAATCGAGCTGCCTGATCGTCTTAAAGGCAAACCTTGTAATTGTTCATTTGCATATGTTGGATTAGGTCTTAATAAGATATTCTAAGTGCGATCAAGTTCACCGAATTTGTCGAATCTTGTAGCTCCCTGATTATCTTGTATTGTACTAGCCATCTTGTTCCTTTCAATCCCGTGCTCAGCCCACAGGGAAAACTGCGGATTATGCACTTTGGGTCTTCTAAATATTCCCGATGATATCAATGTGTAAATTCATGATATCGCGCTATTTAACTGCAGGATTTAACCTGTTAATCGGTTTGTAAGAACTTCCGTTAAAATACTCCTGCTTCCATGTAAAGTGAACATCACCGACAATTGGTCGCAGCTGTCCCGACCTATACTGCTACCTTGACGTGGTGGTCGGGCTTGTGTACTGTTTTGATCCGGCGGGCTATGCTGACTAGGACTCCGGTCCTTCCAGGTGCAACCTTGTCAGACAGGCCAAAGGGGAGCAGTCAGACGAAAAGCAGTTAC